>CM076581.1:999757831-1000051928 GCA_034641835.2 Pinus albicaulis
TTCCTCGGAATTGCCTTCTTCAGCCTGAGGTTCAATCTGAGTGATAACAGTACATATCCTCTCTTCCTTCTAATATTGCATTTTTTGTAGATAGATCCAACAAAGAAACTCTAGTTGAGAACATGAAGGAATCCCTGTTAGTTGAAAAGAGAATACTTGCATTAGAAAATAAGGTTTCCCAGGAAGAAGGAAAAAATAAGGTTACATTTAAGGATGAACCAAAGAAAAAAACTCCTAAAGATCCTTTCAATCTTGAAGGATTGCAAAAGGTCCTTAAATCTATGTCAAATGAGATGGTAGAAATAAAAAATCAAGTAGTTGAGTCTTATTCTAAGAAACCTTTTGGATATTTCAAGAAAGATCAAACATCTACTCCTCAACCACCTAATATTATATCCAATGTTGAATTTGATTAGGATGAGGATGAAGATGAAACAACATTATCTGCTGAAGAATATCAGGATGAGGAACTTGTCGAAGTACATGGGTTATGGGATTTCATACTCCCTACTTCTGATAATGAAGATGAGCATGAAGCCTTACCTGTTAACACCAGAATTAAAGGTACTATTGATTCATCAAAATCAATTTAGAAACAGAAACACTCATCCCCTGCTGCTAAATATAAATTTTTCAGTAAAAAATCTCCTTCCGTGTCTTCTCAATTAGTCCCATATCCTTCATATTATCCCTCTACATCAAAAACCTTGGTAGTCTCTAACACCATTGAATACAATATAGTTGAATATATGAATAATATCAAACCAAACATATCCCTACATGAGGTAGCTAAATTGAAACAACAACACAAATTTTACTAAAAGAATTGAATGCAATTCCTACTTCTCCTCTACCTGCTCCTGTTTCATCCAAATAATCTAAAGGAGTAGGTAAACCTCCTAATGATACATAAAAAAATATTGATTCCTCATATGTCATTTTAATTGGGGATAGATCCAATTCACGTACTCCTCCTTTTCTTCTAACTTCTGAAATTTTCAATAAAAATGTGCACGATTTCCTGATAGTCTCTGGGGCTTCTTCAAATATAATGTGATATTTTGTTTGCCTGAAGTTAAAAATTACATCTCAAAATTCTGTTGATAACATTGTTCAACTTGATAGAACCAAATTCAAGGTTTTAGGAGAAATGAATTATGTCCTCATTAGACTTGCTTCTAATTCAAAATTTTGTCAAATAATTGACATACTAGTTGCTAATATCCCTAACTTTTATGGATTGATTCTTAGCAGAGATTGGTTTGAAAATATTCATGGCTATTTTTCCACAGATTGGTCTCATATGTGGCTTCCTTACAATGGTAAGTCAAATCAAATTCGAGTTGACCGTGAAAAACACATGAAATACTCAGTAACTAATTTTGAAGATGAAAATGAGCCAATGGCCTTTACCAATAACATCCTCAGGAACCTCTCTTCTAAATCATTCTTGGGTAATTTTAATGCACAAAAATCCCCATTTTTAATAAATTCGGTTACTTCTCAAATTCAAAACTTTTCACAATTAGATTCTTTTAAATGTGTAAATATTGTAGAAAAACCATTAGTTAAATATTTATTTTGGACTTTGTATTTTGATGGTTCTAGATCTAATGATGGTGCAGGAGCAGGTTGTATATTAATTAGTCCAGAAGGAGAAAAAAAAATGCTAGCCTATAGATTAGAGTTTGAATGCATGAATAATACTACTGAATATGACGCAATGGTCCAAGGATTGTATAAAGCAACAGATTTAAATGTCAAATATATTCAAGTATTTGGAGATTCTGAAATTATCATAAAGCAAGTAAGAAACATTATTCATTGTGTTTCTACCCATTTAAAGCATTATCAATATTTGTTTCAAACCCTCACTTCTCATTTATTGGCATTTAACATCTCTCCTATCCCAAGACTTCAAAACGCTAGCGCTAACCTTCTGGCCAATGTAGCATCTATACTTATACCATCTGAGGATTATAGTCCAGATAGGTTTTCCATTGAATTAATCTTTCGACCACCCATCCCAGAAAATGTCACAAATTGGCGTGTGTTCAATTATGATGAAGACATTTCAACCTTTTTAACATCTGAAGGATCATATGATGATCAAATAATTGATGAGGGTGAACATGAAACACAGTTGAAATAGAAAAATGATGAAAATGATTTACCTAAATTTGTGGTTAAACTTGAAAATCTCTATGACTTAAAAGACAGATTTAAGAAGGTTACTAAATCCAAACTTCAAAGTTCAACTTTAAGGTTTGAACTAGTAAACCTTGGAACTGATCTCAAACCTCAAAACACCAATCCAGGTCTAGGTATCTCATGAGATGAGAGATTAGCCTTCATTCATTTGTTAAAAAGATACAAGAGTGTTTTCACTTGGAGCTATGAAGATCATAGAACATATGACACCTCCATTATCCAACACATTATCCCAATGATATCTGATGTCAAACCTGTACAACATAAATTAAGGAAAACTCACCCAAATATTGAAAGTAAAATCAAATATGAGCTGAATAAAATCCTTAAATCTAAAATCAATTTTCCTGTTAGACACTCCAAATGGGTATCAAACTTAGTGCATGTCAAAAATAAAAATGATGACTACACATTTGTGTAGATTTTAGGAATCTCAATAAATATTTTCAAAAGGATAATTTCCCATTACCACCCATGGAACAAATTTTACAATCAGTTGTAGGTTCTGAGCTCATGTCTTTCCTTGATGGTTTTTTAGGATACAATCAAATCCTAGTTCATCCAAATGATAGATTGAAGACTATGTTCAGAACCAAATGGGGGACTTATGCTTATCTGAAAATTCATTTTTGTCTAATAAACGTAGAGGCAACCTTCCAAAGAGCCATGGACATAGCTATTAGAGGTCTGATAAATAAGACAATTTTTGTTTACTTGGATGATATAACAATATACTCCAATAAAAGAAGCAACCATTATCATGACTTAAAACAGATCTTTGAACGCTGTAAAATGTGTGGAATTTTTTTGAATCCAAAAATTATTATTTCTCTCATAGTGAAGGAAATTTTTTAGGATTCATTGTATCTAAAGAAGGTATTTATATTGATCCTGAAAGGATTAAGGCATGCTATGAAATTTATTTACCCCATAATAAGAAATCCATGCAGTCCTTTCTAGGACATATTAATTTTGTCAAGAGATTTGTCCCTGACTTTTCCCAAATTGTTCTTCCATTACAAGCCATGATTAAGAAAATTTTAGTCTTTAAGTGGGGCCAAAATGAAAGATAAGCTTTAGATTCAATCACAAAATCCATTATAAATGCTCCCTATTTAACTACTCCAAATTTCTTCGTTCATTTTATTTTATATACTTTCTCTTCTGAAGCATCATATGATGTTGTTTTAACACAACTTACCGATCATCAAATTGAGGCAGCCATCTCATTCTTTAGTTCAAATTTTCAAGGTGTTGAACTAAATTACTATGAGGTGGAGAAACAAGATTTTGTTGTTTTTAAATCCATAAAGAAATTCAGGCCTTTTCTTCTAAAAACACACACTAAAGTAATATTCTCATTCCCATCAATGAGATAGTTACTTGTGAAAAAAAAATAGGACAAAAGAGGGAAAATTGGATCACAACTCTGCAAGAATATGATATTGATATTAAACCAACTAAAATTGTCAAAGGATAAGCTTTTTGCAGATTTATTACTCGATCTTCCAACATACTAGCTAATGAAGATTCAAGTAATAATGTACACATATCTAAGGTAAGCATAATTGATATCGATTCCCCATACGATGATCTTATATTTTACTTAAAGAATGGATATGCTCCCCCTAAACTCAATTATAAAAGAAAAATAACTTTGAGGTTAAAATCTAGTTGATATGATATCATTAATGATTTGTTATTAAAAAAAACTATACTCTATATTATTAAGATGCCTTGAAAAGTCTGAAGCACAAAAGGTTTTGTAGGAACTCCATGATGGACCAGTTGGTGGACACTTCGAAGGAGATACCATTGCACATAAAATCCTGCATGCAGGGTATCATTAGCCAAATATATTCAAGGATACCCATGCATATGTAAGGAAATGCAAGACTTGTCATACTGCAGCAAGAAGAAAAAAATACCAGCCTTACCTCTTCAACCGGTCAACATTGAACAACCCTTTGAACAATGGGGACTAAACATTATAGGTGAGACTGTTCCTCACTCTTCCAAGAAGTATAATTATATCCTTACTAATACAAACTACTTCACCAAGTGGGTGGAAGAAATTCCACTAAAGGTAGCCAATTCTGATGCCATTATCGAATTCATTGATCAGTTCATTATTACAAGGTTTGGCTTACCAATTGCACTTATGTTCGACAATGCATATTATTTTTTAGGTAATAAAATTACTAAATTTTCTCTTAATAGGGGATTTTAACTTAAATACCCTGCTAACTACTATCCCCAAGGGAATGGTATGGAAGAGTCAACCAATAAGAGCCCTATAAGAATTATTAAAATAAATCTTGATTAAAGACAAAAGAATTGCACAAATCTGTAACCCTTTCACTATTGGATGATTTAATAATCCAGAAAGCCTTCATAGGTACTTCTTGCTTCAATATGGTATATAGGAAAGAAGATATTATCCCATCAAATCTAACCCTTCCTTCAATAACCCTAGTTCAATTCATGGAAGAAACACCTTAGTTATGATACTGCATTACAGAGCCAGTAATAAGGTATGAGTTTAGATATGGCAATAAGCTTAGTTATGGTAATCATATTAGCAACTTTGATTAGAGTTATACGAGCCATTACGATTCAAACAAGCATAGTGTTCTCTGTTTTGTTACTATTAGTAATAGGTTAGATAGTCATTACTTATGGTATTAGTACTGTAAAGGTTATGATTAAAAAAGCCTAGTAACCTGAACAAAGCTCGTTATAAGGTACTAGTTATAGTTCACTAGCATGATATAAGCTATAACACGTATGGTTAATGTAACAGGATAAGCAATACCCATTACAACTACATACTATTACATAAAGCTGAACCTGTATTCATTACAGATAATAGGTAGGCTAATCTCATCGTGAACATGATCTCACCTCATTTACGTAACTATTAGATATGCTTGTTCCCGTTTTCATAGATTGTCATATCAATAGTGATTACTAATGCTATTTGATCTATCCTTTATGTCATAATGATTACCCTTATTCAGACCTGTTCCTGAGATAAGAGCTAGGACACTGCTTAAGCTCAAGTCAATCCATATATGTTAATAGTTAATCAGTTCCATTACTTACATATGATAGCATTGATCAAGCTCAAGTCAACTAAGCTCAATAGGATTATTCATGATGGAAAGTAGCCCTATTCTATGATTGTCATCTTTGATCTTTCTTATGTCTTCTGAGAACAACTTGATTAGCCTATTCATAGATTTATTCAGAGAGAGAAGGATGAGTAGTTATTAGTAGTTCATAGCTTGGATTTATCTATTAATAGTTGGTCCCTTGATACTTTGCTATGATAGGTTATTTTTAGAGATAGATAGCTGCTTATGGCACCCTCATCTTGATCCTTGCACCCTCAAAGGGAGGCTCAACCCTATCCCTTGCCTGTCCCTCAATAAAATAATAGGACCATCCATGTAAAGTATTATGATTCGCTATGATAGGAAGAATTCTATCTACATGGATAGAGCGCATGCTTATTATGCCTTCAAGTAGCCGACCGATCGTGTCGACAAATCCTTCTTGGCTCCAATGCCCTTTAGTACTATTCAAACCGGCATTCCCGTTCCCACGGGAGCTAGGTTAGGATAAAGATCTATTTAGAATTGACCTAGCTAGGTCTTTATCCAACCCGCCATCCATCTATCTCCCACCAAGAAAGATCCCTCTGACCTATGATACTTCTTCTCACCCTCTCAACTTGAAAATCAATCCCCACGAGACGAGCCCCGCGAGGCCAACCACCCCCGCCACTTACCGTAAACCCTATACTCGCACCGTGCTCCTGGTTGCTTGCAGGATGTCCCCTTGCGAAAAGCACCCGTAGATGTCATCTTATGATTAAATTAAGCCATGTGAGTGGAGATAATTATTATCCTATTTGGGTAAGTGCAATAGTGTTATTATAGGGGATAGGATTGAAGGATTTACAAAGGTGACACAAAAGGAGACTATTTCCTATGTGTCGAAATATCCTATCCCAAGTTGTTCTTAAGGGGGGATGTTAGGATATTTAGACACATAGGAAATAGTCTCCTTTTGTGTCACCTTTGTAAATCATTCAATCCTATCCCAAGTTATTCTTAACAGGGGATGTTAGGATATTCCGACACATAGGAAATAGTTAAGTATAACTTGCTCTAGTGTAGAGTTAGGTAAGGTGTGTTTCTTTACTATGTACATTTGTAACTTATAATCCGACAGTCACGATATGTAGTGATCCAACAGTTCACTCTCTCCTTGGTAATACCGACACTTGATCCATGGCTTAACACTCGATTGGTCCATGATATCTATTTAAAGAGAATGGAGGGTAATTTGTCCCGTAACCATTTACTAGAGAATATTATGCAAAATTTCTTTTTTATATTAATAAATTTCCTGAAGTGGCCGTGTTGGCTTAGGCCATGTACTGTTTCCCTCTTCGAGGGTTTTAACCACATCAAATACTGGTGTACTGATCTATGACATATTTGTGAGCGGTGACCTTTGGAGTTTGATCTAAGGAACTTACCCTGTAAATTCCTATAAAGCATTAGGAGGGCACCAGGGGAAAGTGTTCAAGACTATTGCACTAGATTTAATAGTGTATATAATGCAATTCCTGTCAACATTAAACCATCACAAGGTTTGGCCTTAATTAAAATCCCAAATGGATTTGAGGCAGACATGTCTAACTAGCTTAGAGAAAGAAATTCATCAACATTATAAGAAATACAAAGGGATGCAATGAGTGTAGAAGAAAATATGTTAGCAAAGAGGGCTAGAATTAGGACTGAAAGGAGAGTGACCATGAAAGAATAACCCTCAACTTCTTCTATTGACGCAAAAATTGATTCATTAGTCAAAACAGTAGGAAGAATGATGGAAAGGATTAATCTAAATGAAAGGGATGATCCTAGAGAAAATTAGCCTGCACCTCAAAATCATAATCAAAATCTTAGAAGAAATCCTCCCCAAATCAAATAGAGGGAACAAAGGGGCCCTGATCAACAAATCAGACCTCCATTTTAGGAGAATTATGCTAATGATGATGGGGAAATAGTAGAATAAGTAGAAGATAACCAAATCAATTTGATGGGTATTAATGATGATGAAACATTTTTTCTTACTCAATAAGAACAAGAGCTTTTTCAACTTTCCCAAACTAAACTTTATTCATAGGAATCAGATGATTAAAAGCAGGGATTTGAAAATGCTATTATGGAAGTCCATAGGCAATATAATATTAGGAGTAAGAAAACCTCAGATGCCCTAAACAAAAAGAAGTTTGAAAATCCTGTCAAGAAAACTTCTGATACTGTTGTGAAGAAAACCCCAGAAAATGATGTTAAGAAAACTACTGATAGTTTTGGTAAAAAGGAAACATAAATTCCTGCCAAAAAGATAGTTGAGAATACTTCCAAAACTTCTCAAACTGATATTCCAACCACCAGTCACCAAAAAGAACCCATGTCAAAATAAATTGGTGATAAATTTGATTTTCTGAACTTAAATAGGTTTCAAAAATCATTCAAAATTGAAAATGAACTAGCAAAACAAAAAATATCCATCCCCTTAACAGATTTAATGAACAAAAATTTGTACAAAAATCAGGTTATGAAGGTTCTAAACATAGGGGAAAACACTAACACTATCAATTTGAAGGATGATCAGCTTGAACTCTTATTTGGTCCAAAGGTAGATCGTAAACCACAGGCAAGGAGGAGTTCCTCCATTCTATGTTAGTCTCAAATTTCATGATAAGATTATCCATAATGTTATGTTATATTCAGGTTCTTTGCAAAATTTTATGCCCAAAGCTATTATGGAGAATCTTGGTCTTGACATTATTAGGCCTTATAAAGACTTATATTCATTTTACTCTATCAAAGTAAGATTTTTAGGTCTCATTAAATATCTATGTGTTACTTTAGCTCAAATCCCAGCTAATATTCTAGTAATGGATATAGTGGTTGCAGATATACCCCCTAAGTATGGCATGTTATTGTCATGCTCATGGGGATTGCAACTAAGAATTTATGAAATACTTAAAATAGAAGAAGAAAAGGAAAAAGAAAAGCTTATACATGCTCACCATCAACAGATAGTTAAATATTATTTTTATGCAAGTTCAGTTTCCCAAAAATATTTTCAAGTTAAAGATCCCATCCTTAAATGGGACACGACACATGAGGAAAAAGGTGATCATACTACATTCCAGAAAATGTGGCTTGGACCATTTCAAATTTTTGAACAAGTAGGCCCATCAACTTTCATACAACAATATCTACAAGGAAAGAGAGTCTCTTCCTGTTAATGGGCTTATTCTAAAAAAACTATTTTCTTAGAAGAACATTTATTCTATTGTAAAATATATTTGTATTCACATATTTAGGTGTGTAGAAAATAATGTTAAATAACATACTTCTATCTTTTTGTAAAAATCTCTAATAATTTTATGATTTTTCACTTTGAAAGTAGGAAATTTTAGAGAAATGATTACAAATTGAAAAAAATGGATAATTATCATGAAACTCTAAAATATGTTTCCATTGAAGATGTAAATTCTTTAACCTTAAACTTTATAAATTATTATGATCTTATTATTAGTCAAGAAAGGTTTTCTTTAACAAAGTAAATACTATTTTGTAACTCAAAATCTTTAACTCTAAATTGTCATCCACAACTCTTAAGGAGTCAATGATTCTCCCCTTCCATTAATTATACTCTTTTCAGAGTGCAATTCAAAAATATATTTAACTTGAAAGATAAGAGGTCTCATCATGAGCCTCCTTACCATGATCATAGGGAAATAATAGGCTGACATTACCGCTACAGAATATCAAACCAGGGTAATGGCTTATGTTTATTTTAACGATAATACAAGGGGTCTCATCACAAGCCAACTTGATCATCTCAATTACAACGAATGATTGGCATTGTCGCTTTCTGGCCACCAAATCATAAAAAGATGGGATACTAGATCATTGATGGTTAAAAGGTAACCCTGTCGAGGCTATGAATTCTTACTGGCAGTAGTGACTCTACCTATGAAAAAATGAGTATATCAAAATGCTAAGTTCCAAAATCCCCCTAATCTATATTTATAACTGATTAAATGACTGATATGAATACTTAAATATTTTCATCTATAAAGGTTTTTAAAAGGATTAAAATAAAATGTTTTTTTTTATTCAGAGTAATTTTACTTATTCAAATATTTCAAAATTATTTTTCATTCCCATAATCATTTTTATTTATTGAAAGTTTTAGAAATTTCATTATTATAGATCAAAGATAACTAGTTCTTCCAGTGAATCGCCAATTGTTGTGCTATTCAACAACCCCCCATTATTTATATATAGATAGCTTAGGAAATAATGGGGACCCTTTTAAATTTTTAAAGTTAGAACAATATTTTTTTATAGCTTATTGGACAAGAATATGATATTTGAAGGATTAGGTCATATCCCATTGGCCGAAGGACTTAAGTAGGAAATCCATATAAATACCCTCATCGCACATTGCATATCACATATGTAATAAGCATCACATAAAATGCTCCACTCAAAAGTTGTAATGAGATATAGCCAAAGTTATAAAATACACAAAGTATTTCAAAGTTAAAGAAAATAAATAATAAAGGAAAAGTCTCCCAGACAATCATTATTTCATAAGAACCAGTGGTGGGAGCCACTCACTGCCACATCATCCATCACAAATCAAAAATCGCAATTCCATTCAATACCATCTACCATGCCCGCTTCCAAAACTCTCAATGTGATATATCACATTACACTTCTGCCAACCTTCATCGCATTTCCGCTATCCCTCAATACAGTCACACAATCACCGATTTTGTGATTGCGATGTGGATATCGCATCACAAAACTTCCATCTCTCTTACCCCTCCAACATTCTAATAGATTTCTACCCCGATAAAGAATTTAAAGGATTATTTAAAGGGTAAAACCTTGATCGCATATCGGTGAAATAAAAGCATCGCATGTTTTAAAGTCGTGCTCCTAAACAAAGTTGTGATGCGATATTTTAATTAAAAGCCAAGTGTCTAAGTTAGAGATGTGAACCCACATTTCTTGTAATTACTCAACCATAATGGTATGATGGTGTCGAGCCTCTAAAGTGATTTGATGGCCTATTATTTGATGTTTCAGATGTTTTCAATTGTAAACTATATTCACCATCATTCAATTTTTGTTTCCAAATCACTCCCTCATTTTCAGTATTGTTCCTCATTCCGTGTTTTTATTGCTACAAGTTAGTCTTGAAAAGAAACATTCTTCCGATATGTCAAAGGATGAAAAGAAGACAAATAAACCCATGGATCCTCCAAACCCAGCACTCCCTGCTTCAAAATTAATAGAGATGCCTTCATTGTTGTTCGACACAACATGCACTCCAGAAAGTCATTCTTCCTCATAGGAATCCATGTACAGGAAATTTGAGCACAAGAAACCGAGGCTAATTAAGGGAGTAGTCATGGTTGATACTGTAACGTATTTTGAAACCTATATCAGTTAAGTCTCCCACTGCTTTCTCCACAGGATTTATTCTCACCCAAAGATTCTTCCATATACTTAATATAGTCAAATGGGTAATTGATAATTTGAACATCGACAATAGGAAAATTTTTGACCTCAAGAGATACTGTTATAGGGTCTTTTAAGGAAAAGGATTTGAAGAAAATTTATCATATACCCAACCCACAGAAGGTATATGACAAGATTTTCCTTGAAAATTTTGCAAAGGATAATAAGTTATAGTTAGACCCAATAAGAAAATGGAGGCACAACCCTAACAAGCACAAACATGATGATAAGGGTATGTATTCGGTATCTTCTCTCGTTGGTCCCTATTGTTACATTTCTACTGTGATGTGTAGGCTTTTTGGTTCTCCTAATAAAAATTAATTCTCAATTGAATGGGTCCCTCTCATGGAGGTTGTATCTTATTCATACATTATGGATTGGGGAACCATTCTTTCCAATAATAATGACTCACAAATCCTATCCTGGAGAAAGAATCGTATAGTCACCTCCAGAAAAATTCCCCCATTTTTTATGAGTTCTTATATCATGGACGCAATGTGTTTTAATTCAAATTTCCGAAAAATGGGATGGAAATGGACCATTCAAGACCCTACTCCTATTCATTTTTACCATAGTATCCTCTGGGAATCCAAGCATGAGTCTCATTTCTACATAAATTTCCATGGAGTTATTTTACCACTTCGCCAAGATGTTTTTGGTGATAAAGCCCCAATATTTTCAAAAGAAGTCTGAGATTATTTTATTTCCATGGGAAAATGGTTTTGGGAAGAACTATTTCCACATGTCAAATTTTATTTAAGTCTTGATAAACCCCATGTCCTCCCACTATATGTACCATACAAGCTCCTAACAAGGGAATTTGCTTATGAAACAATTGGGAATGTGTTAAACAAATATTTGAAAGAATATAAAAAGGCTTCTTGGCCTTCTTTCCCTATCCACTATGGTGTTTATGCTCTAGGAAACTTCAAACATGTTGGACTGTAAATAAATCAGATTCAATGCTTAAAATTATCTATTGTTCCCGACAGGCAGTGTGATCCTAATAAAATAGCCCAAAACTATACAACTGAAGTAAATATCATGAAATTCATTCGTTAAAATGATGATTATGAATATTTTTTCAAAGCCACTGAGACCTATTTACAAGTTTGAAATATAGAAAAAATGTGTCTTAACTCTGAACTAATTTCCCAGTTTAAATAATATAGGAACACAAATTTGGAGAGCATTCCTCTTAACATCTTAAAGGTGTCTCAACCTATTGCACAGAAAAAACAGAAAATGGAACATCCTCCCAAGGATTCTAAGGTCCTACAGGGAGCAAAGGAAGTTAAATCAACTGAAGAATAGACTAGTAATCCATTATTCAATAGTGAATTGGATAAATTCTGGAATCAATTTGACCAGCATCTAAAAGGACATCAAGAGGAGAAAATAATTGACCTTGAAGAGACAATGAGCACACCTTAAGACAAAAGTTAGAGCCCCCTCACTATTGGGAATTATGATAAGGAATTAAATAAAGATGAATTTGAATTCATCCTGACCTTACCTTCATCTGATATTGTTCTAGAGATAGAAGAAATCCCTCCTCTCGACCTCTTTTACAATCCCAAACATCAGGTTGTAATGAGTAGACAAAGAAAGAGGAGAGTTGATAAAACATAGGCATTAGTCCCTGATGACATATCCATGGAATTAGTGCAGAAATATCCACAAATCAATCCATATGAATATCTTACAAGGTTGACACAAGTTTTAGGTGCTTATGCATCTGGAACAATTGATAAGGCATCAGAAGTACAACAACTAGTCAAAGAGAAGGATGAAATAATCCTACAATTGGAACAAGAATTGTTAGCATAGAAACAATGTTAATCATCAATTAAAAAAATAAGTGTCATAATTTCAGCAAATCTTAGATCAATTGAAGTTATAGCAACAATCTGACATCAATGTCAAATATGCTCAAATTCATCAACTCCAGTTCACAATGGAATAATTGAAAGATAACACAAATATAGATGACTTCAAAAAGGAATATTTAGAACTCAACACCTTGTTGGCTCAACAATAAATAGTATTTTGTCAAAATATGACAATCATAAATGATCTGTGTGATAAAAGTGATTGACTAATGAATCAATCGACTGACCTAAGGATGAAATTCGATGAAATTGATGAAAAAATTACTGAATACATCAGTTGGCAGGACGGTGCAGAGGGATGAAAGGAAAATATTCCCATGATTGAGGATTCCAAAAAGGAAATCATATTTACTGATTGGGACATACAACTAGAGCATGTAGAGTGAGCAATATTCAGAGCAAGGGATGTGGCCAACAACATTGTTGAAACTGTCAGCAATAATATATTTGGTGCCAATCTAATCCAAGAATGTCCACATGGTTATCTCCTTAATTTCAAATATTTGATGAAATAGTGGAAAGAAATGTTAAAGGAAAAGGATGAAAACATCATGAAGTGAAGAAATATTGACTGGGATAAGTACTGGAAATACTAGGTGAAGCCACACAATCAATGGTTGATGCTGCGCTTATTAACTCACACCTCATCGCATATGCTTCCTCCACTATTAGATGCAGTTTACACTGGAAAAATGTGCACCAGGCCATCTCAATCCCTTGAAGTACAACCAATGTTAGATATTCATCAACTCAAGCAAAAAATGAGAAAGGAAACAACATCACACCCTTGAGATAGTCATTAAAGAAACTCTATTTCTATAATATTTTCACTTAGTTTAAGAGAGTTGTTTAAACCTCCTCAGTGCTTTATGTATTTGCTACTTTTATACTTTCATTGTTTACTATATTAACCCTTTCATGTCTACAAAGAAAGGGTACTGCAATATTGTAATGAAGCGTTTGGGAATTTGCACTTTTGTACCCTTGAAATCATTTGAATAGAAAGGCTGGAACAAAGACTATTTCTTCCATGATCCGAGTTAAGATACACATGGTACTTCTATCTTTATATTGTTGTTATGTTTTATGTAATTGATAGTCATACTTCTTTTATATTGTTTTGCTATATGTAAATTTTTTAATACAATTGAGATTTAATTCACTATTGAACACGCAAAGATTGTTATATTTCATATATATACAAGACATGTAGCTATTCAATTCAATATGAGATTAATAAATTAATTTGATTAAATATTTAATAAAATTAGTTAAATTTAAACATTTTTCACTTCTGTAAGTATTTGATAATATTCATTCTCATATACTTAAGATAATATTTCAAGATCGCATATAAAGAAACATAATTAATCCCGGGAAATAGATAGGTATATATATACTTTTTAAACTCATTATTAGTTTGATTATAAAGCTACATTCAGATATAAATACCCACATCCACTCAATTATACTATATTGGGAAACTGGTCCCATCATTCTTAGTCAGATCCACTATTTCAAACAGAAAACGAATGGTTTTTAAGTTCCCGACAAGGTGGTTATTGCCTGATGCTTTTGTAGTGATTTTTGAGGCATCAAGAGAAGGTAATAGATGGATGCTACTAGAAGTAATGGTTAAGATCTCAAACATTGATAGGAAGAGGATCAACCCTCCCATATAAGGATTTCAGTCTATAATAATCACGACCAAGCTTTTCAATGATGGTATGAGATCCAAACCATAGAGATTGAAATTTTGTATGTGTTCCTTTCTCTTCATGGGCCTTGTCCCACTTTAATACTAGTCCTTGCACACTAAAATATTTGTTCCATGTAGACTTATTAACAAATTAATGCTTGATTCGGTTGGTGTATAGTAAAATTTTATTTTTCTTTTAGCCTTTCTTCCTCTAGATTAAGGAGGATGTATATCCTACTCTGAACAAGGAGGCAAGTCTTACCTTGAGATTCTTGAGAAAGCTACAAGGTCGTAAGGTATATGTTTAGACATAGGATAACTTATTTTTAGTATACAAGGAAGTAGGTAGAGGTATTTAGAGAGGGTTTGGGAGTGACACAATCAGCACATAATGCAAACACCAAAGCATTATTCCAGTTATTTTTTTTAAGAAAATGGTTTTCTTGATAATATAGATTGGTTTCTTGTTTGTAGACTCAGCCAAACCGTTCCCCTGTGGGAAATAGTTTGATTCATGCTTTAAAACAATACCATTTTCTAACGCAAAATCATAAAGATTTAACGATGAAAAATAAGTTTTTTATTAAAGACAAGCGATGTAGGAACCCTGAACCTAGTTATCATGTTTTGTTTAAGGAACTAGATGGATTCCTAATCATTAACCTGTCGTAATGGAACTGCTTTTGTCCACCAAGTGAAATAATAATTTGCAATCAAAATTTATTAGTGTTGCTTCAATGAATGAGGAAAGATTTCACCGATAACATTCAATCCCTATTGTTGAAAGGGTTCCTCAACTATTACGGATAGGAATGGGGTGAATAAATTTTGATCATGAGCAACATACCTTTGAAAAAATGGGAAATTTTGGGCATATTCATGAGCATCCTTAAATAATGTGGGCTAATAGTAACCAACCATCATCAAATTATGAGTAGTGCTATCACCTACAAAGTTTCCACCTTTTGGTCCGTCATAAATATCTCTTAGCGCCATTTCGGAATCTGAAGGCTCTAAACATCTAAGAAAGACACCATTATGGTGCTTTCGAAAAATCACACCATGCACAAGTTGGTTAGATAACGATTTAATGCATATTTTCTTCTTTTTATTAGTCCACATATGTGAAGGAAATGTTCCATTCTCTCATTATTGTCTACATACCAATATTTGGTTGTACTTGTAGGAGGAACTTGCTAAATATTATACATCTCTATTTCATATTCCCACCGAGAAGAATCTTCTTCTGGTGAATCCATTTGCTTCTGCTAAAAGCTGAAAGAGACCATGTCCTTTGATATCAAATCAGGTTGAATTAAATATAATATTCTTGTAGGAAAATCATCCAATTTTCACTCCTCTCACCTATCTCATGTTGTACAAATAGTGTTCTAACTTCTGGTTGAAGCACATAGATAATAGGGTGAGATTTCAGGTGCTAAGGCCTAAAATTCTTAACTTCCTTTTATAATGCTTATTTCTTCTTGTCGACAAGATAATTTAGTTTTGATCCCTGTAAAAAATGTTCATGAAATATACAAGCCACTCATTTCCTTGAGCATTTTTCTGTGTTAACATAGCCTCAATGGACTTTTCAGAAGCAAAAGTGTATAATAATAAATATTTTCCAAAGTCTAGATTGTATAAGTTTACGGCATCATAAATGACTTGCTTGAATTGGGAAAAGATGTCTTTCTATATGTTTTCCCATTGATATATAACATCCTTCTTTATCATCTCCTCTAGTGGTTTAATAATATGTGTGCAATCGGAGATGAATTTTTGTAGGAAATTGATCTTCCCCAAGAAGGATTACATTGATTTCCTATTCACAAGAAAAGGGATTTGAGTAATAGTCTTGACCCTCTTCAAGTCAAACTTCATTCCACTCTTAACTATGATATTTCCTAAAATGCTACCTTAAAACACACCAAATATGTTATTTTTGTATTTAACTTATTCCATACTTGCGACATCAGAAAAAAAAACTAATTTAGATGACAGATGTGATCATATCTCTTCTTTGAAAACATTGTTACATCATCCAAGTAAACAAAAAAAATTATGGCCGAACAATCCATGGAATGTGATGTCGATGGCATGTTGAAATGTAGCACCATCATTAATGATTCCAAATGGCATGTGCTTGAAAGAAAAGTCCCCCCCGGTTCATCTTGAAGGTGGTATTTAGTCTATTTGGATCATTTACCATCAATTGATTATACATGAAGAATCCATCTAGTAGCAAGAACATTTCCAACCCAGATACCGTTTGGAGTATCTTCTCCTTAGCTGGAATGCGGTAATTATCTTTTTTCTGAAGCCCGGTTGAGGTTACAAAAATAAACACATAGGCCTATCTCACCAAAATTTTTCTTAACAGGAACCAGGTTGAAAACCCTTGTAGAATGATGAACTTTAAATATGACCTGAGAATCCAACAAATTCCTTAATTCCTTTTGAAACAAGGGTTTGAGCTTCAGATGAAATTTCCTTAGTTTTTTTTAAAACGGATTCACCCCTTCTTTGATATAAATCACATGTTGGATGATACATGTATCATATGTCTTTAAGTCATAATATTTCCATGTGAATACATCTTGATATTGTTTAAAAATATGAAATAAATATTATCGTTCTTAAGGAGAATAACTTCTACCAAGATTCACATATTTTTTATCTTCTTTTATTCACAAATTGACTTGTTCATGTGAAAATGTCGAGCTTTGAGTCTTTGTACTCACTAGTCCTCTGAAATGGTTTTTCAGGTCATATAACTTCTCAAGGCACACCACACCTTTTGGAATTGGATTCCCTTTATATGCTTGAGCTTCTTCCTGAATATCCTTTTTGTGCTCATATTAGTTAATATTTTCTTATTTGAAATAATATGCATTGGCCATGAAGTGTAGTATTTGTTGTTCATCATTAAATACATGAAAATTAGTTATGTTATCATGAACAAATGGCTTCTAAATAATTTCTATAGAAAATCCATCTTTTAACGGTGACATCCTAGAAGTTGCATTGACTAAAATATTTGTGGAAACATTATGAATGATAGGAACGAATGTAATATTAAATTATTTAAAGAATGAATTAAGGCACCATAGCTCTTGTTGGTAGTTTTTCAAATTAGGTTAAACATAGAGAATAGTGATACATACCTGACAAGTGATGATATATGAATCGCCGATTACTTTAAGCACCTCCACCTTGAGGCCTATGGATTTCTTTAACCCCAAAATGAGTGCTTCATATTCAAAAATTTTGTTTACGCACTTGAAATCTAAGTGACAAGATAAGATATACCTTTTATTCCAAATTTCAATAAGAATACAACTAGCTCTAGAACCATCTTGAGTTTTGGAAACATCAAAATATAAAATCTAGATATTAGTAGCTATTGAGTTGCTTCCTACACTAGTATTATGTACATATATGTTACAAGTTTCATTAACACTATTTGGACTGCAAGGAAGGAGCTCTAACTGTGTACTAGGTGGTATGGGGGATGGATATGCTTGATAAAATCTATGGTCAACCTCTAGAAAATAATTTCCAAAAATGGTATTTGCAAATTTAATTGGCTCAGTATGTCCCTCAAGCACTGTCATGGTATGTTTCATGTAAGGTTCACTTTCTACTAGAATCTAATTATTTTTTCTCTTGTAAGGTTCGATTTCTACCAGTTTGTAAAAATTATCCTTGTAGTATGCAAGACCAGTCTCTACTTAGAAGCAAATCATCGACTTCAATAATTTCCATGGTAACAATATTAATAAATTGGTGAGCTCTATCATTTGATGATAAGCGGATGATAACATTATTAATTTCATTTCCTGGACAAATGATTTGTCCAGTTGTATGATTTAGGCATCAACCTTTTCCCATTTTGTGTTAATATTTTTAGCTACAAATAAAGGCATGACATTTTCATATGCACTAAAATCAACGAGAAAATTATGAAAATTATAGTTAAAGATTTGAAATGTTAAAATAAAATGTCGGTAGGTATTATGAGAGTTCAAATTAGTATAATTAACCACAAATTGAATAATACCACAAGAATTTCCATGAAAAGCCTAAGAAGTAGCAATTTCATTACCCGATGGAGGTTGTGATTTAAATTCTTGGATAATTAGTTCATGTTTTCCTTCTTTATTCGTGAGCTCAAAGATCGAGATATTAACTCAAGTCCTTTTCATATCCTCAATAATGTTGTAATCAATATATTCCTCCTTGATAGTGTAGCTTTATTTGAAGCCTCGGGAGTGGCAGAATTATTCTTATTGCTTGTGGAAGTGTTCTTAGGAGGCAGATCACTTCTAGACTTATCTTGTAAATTTTGAGTAGGATTGGTAGGTAGTGGAATATTTTTCAATAATTTCCTTGTAATTTATTTCCCAAAAAGTGTTCCTTTGCTCCTTATTTCATACCTTTGAGTTGTTGATTGCGAAGGAGCTTCACTCTCTGGGGTTCATCAACATTTTTTTTATCAGTATTAAATATAACAACAAATACATTATTAAGTGACCAACACCTGAACTTTCCTCTGCCATGGTTGGTTCACTTACTTCTTCAGTCTTCTTAGATTGGTCCTCTGCTAATAAAATGTTTACATAATTTCATCATAGCATTCATGTTGTGACTCCACTGTGGACATGTTTTCTTTGAATGCCTCTCATGATGGAAAGTACAGAAGTTGTCTCTGCCCAAGATTTCCACATTAAACACAACATTGGAGCTCTTTGAATATTTGGTCAGTCGGTTATTATTCTTCTTAAAGAAGGTGGATTGAAATAATTACTATTGGTGGATACCTCTCTTAAAATTTTCTTTAGTTTAGATACTTCATTAGTGAGCAACCTCAAAGACTTAGCCAAGATTTCCATATCAAAAGAATCTTTCTCTTTATATTTAGTGGAAGAGGGTTGATATTTCTTACCAGTGTCTTTGGATTCTTTATAATATTCTCGATCTTTAATATCTCCAATAGAGCGCAAGTATTTATCAACAAAAATTTCTTCTACAAACTTCAAAGCCAATTTTTCATTTTCAACTCTTTTAACAAACATGGAAATATTTGTAGGCAAGGCAAAAATGTAGTAATATTTAGTAATAGAATCATGTTGTTGAACGTCAGTCAGGAATTTATTCAATAAATGTGTAAGTCTCTTATTAAAATCCTTTAATTTTTTCTTGTCTCCCATTTTAATATTTATAAGTTCCTTGAGTAACATGGAAAGAGTTTTATCCTCGAAAAAATTATCTAATTTTTTTTTTTTTTGAACCGCCTCCAATTATGGACTAAATTAGGCGAAATACTGTAGCACCAAACCAATGCTATACCTTCTATATTGTATGAAAAAATTCTACAAGAAACATCATCAAAAATTACCTGTAGCATCTTCAAGTGCATGTAGAAGTCATCAATGTGGTCTTAAATTTTTTTCTTCTTATCAGGATCAAAATTTGTCAGTAGCTTTTCTGAGTGCTTAGGAATAAGATGAATATTTTCCAGAAGAGCATGCAACCCTTGGGTCTGTTATCACTCTAATAATTCCCAAAATTTTGAGATTTTGATTTTATACTTTTAGTAATATTAGAGGTAACCATAGAACTACTTTCAAGCTCTAGGATCTAGCCTTCCTAAGGCTTAGAGAGGGCTCTCTCTATAAGATTTAAATTTGTTTTTATGTTGGATTTTAGGCTAGTTATATGGGGAAATTGGGTTTTGATATTTGGTTTGGTTTGGTGGGAAAAATCACTTAATGATATGGATAAAGATAGATTTGTTTTTCCATTGGGAAAATGGAGTCAATATGTCAAGCGGATAGGTCAGGATCAAGGTCTAAAGTCAAATATTTTCAGGGAAAGGTAGTAGAGTCACTCAAGATATTTGAGGCTGATTGGTGAAGTGGTTTAATCAGGATAAATAGCAATCAAGGATTCTTTGATCCGGATAAGGAGTGAAGAGGATAGAGGTCATTCGAAAGAGGGAGAAATTAAGGGTTCCCTACTCTGGAAATAGCAGAAAACATCAAAATTAAAACCAATAAATAACAAAGTGCTATTAAAAAATTCGGATATATCACTTCCTAATTTCACTTTTAAATTTAGAACACATGTATGTATGAATGGAAAACATAAGAATATTGAACAATTTAATAGTAGAAAGTACTTTACTTAAGTTAGACCAACACATGATGCTTTATTGATTTGATCCAGCGTTGATAAAGGCTTGAAACTTGGTACAAAAGCCCTTCAGGTACAGAAATATTGTCTATAGAAATATTCAACAATTTATTCCACAATAATACTTCAAAGAGTGAAGTATTTATACAAAAAGTTATACAAAATATCCTAGAATAATCATATGATATTTCTAAGGAAAATAAAATATCTTTTACAAAAATATAGTAACGGCTACTTAACAAGTAGTAAGTTGACCTATTTATTCAAATAAAATAGAAATGTTGTTGGGATTGGGTGCAACTGGCTGTTGTGTTGTTTCTTAATGCTAGAAAAAATATCTTCAATCTATTTTGAAGTGTTATCTCTCATTTGATACTCTTTAATCGTTGTTTTAATTTCCTTACTGTTGTAAAATTCTATTTTTATTATGTAAAAACAACGATCTTTATTTTATCCTCTTCCACTGTAAAACTATCTTTTATAGAAAATCAATAAGCTTTTTCCAAAATTCTTCATCAGGTAGCTTTATCTAGGTGATTTTCCTGTAATTTTCATCAGCCTCTATGTACCTACTGTTATTGCCCAAATCTACCTTAGGCTGAAGGAAGGCGGGATTCAGGGTAACACCAAACCATGCTCAGCCTCGTAGCTAGCCCTACCAGAACAAGAGAGGGCTCTCTCCAGGTCAATCTCAGCGAAAAGTATTCAATGGGGCTTGAGATGACTGAAACAACAACTAATCTTAGGCTAGATATACAAATAGGAGGGTTTGATTTTGATTTTTTGAGATTTTGTTGGAAAAAGGGGAAATACAATTTTTGGGCTTGGGGATGAGGCCAAATTCTTGCAGAGTTCAAGTTGGGGCGAGGAAGGCAGCAGATTTGATGTCTTAGATCAAATGAATGGATTGAAAAGATTGCTGAGGAGCTGAAGAGGGAAATAGGGTGCAAGGATCCTCTTCAAACTGACGAAAAACATGTAAAACTAAACAAAAGTTTAAGGCAGAGCACCAACAAACTAATGAATTCTACCTTAGTTACTCATTTGTTTATTTCAGAATCAAAGAGAAGGGAAATGGCATACATAAACATTAATGAAACTTACAAATACATGGAGAAAAATATCATCAAAACTCAGAAGCCACAAGGATCCCAACAAGTGCTGCAAAACTCTGGTCTTTCCTTTGCCAAAAACTGAAAATGGATATACAATGAGGTGCCAAACTTTTCCCAAGAGTCCAACCAGTTCCACCCCTGAAAATGACTCATAAAATACATGATATAGACCAGCCAAACCCATTCCCATGCCTCTATGGGTCGAGCTCATCCTTCTAGGAGCTGTTTCAACCAATTCTAAACATGGAACTGAAATCTAGGCACTCAAACAACTTGCCTCTATATGCTAGGGAACTGATCCATTCACCTATTTTTCACTTTTTAGTGAATGAATCCTCTAGAACAAGTAAATATATGCCAAAATTACATCATGGTTACCAAATTACATCATGATAGATCAATGATCACATGAAAAAGTAAAACTAGTCAAAACTGGGCGAAATTCTGAGCTAAAGAGTGAAAATGAGGCAAAATTTCTCTATGTGTCGTGCCACTTTGAGCCTATTTTTTGGGTACTTCTTGAAGTCCAAATTGAGCTCATTATAGCTCGTTGGAAAGCCCTGTCATTCTACTATCCAACCCAAGTGTAATTTCTGGATTTGGTGTCCATTTGCTCCTCCAAAAGTTCAATCTCTCAAGACTGGTTCCTGCTGGTGCAAAAAGTGGCAGAAAGGCCATTTTCAAGGTGTTCTTGACCCTTTAAACCACCCAGAACTTGATGAAATCTCTCAGCCATTCTTGAGAATGCATAAATTTTCATAAAAAATCCAAAAATTTCAAGTTTTCCTCCAGAATATCTCTCAAACGTAAGCGCGCGCCAAGTGGCGTGACGCGTCGGGCAGAAAAACTTGTTTTGCAACCAAAATTTCAAAAATGACAAAATTTTCTCCAAACTCCTTGAAACTTGGATTGAAGGTACATAATCAAGTGTCATTCTCAGCCAACGAAGCTTTGGCCAAGATTTGAAGTGGATCAGCCCTTTCATGACCTTTCAGTGCCCTCTTGGTGCATGCAGTTTCAGTGGTTGAGTCACTGTCTTGTTCATATGATGAATGTGTCCATCATGGTGCCGCAAGGTACGTATCAAGTGTATGTTTGATTTGTTTGGAAATGAGAAATTGGTGCCTTTGTTTCAATGCAAAATGTGTGCGAAAGGAATTTGAGGAATTGTGAGGAATATAGGACAATGGGAAAAGTGAACTGTGGTAAATAGTATAGTGGTAAAAATGTGATTCAACCAAGTGAGATTTAAAATGCGAAGACAGTCACTTGATTTCTTGGGGACTTGAGGATCTTATAAGTGAAATGAGAGAAGGAGAGTGATAAGGAATGGTAGGTTTTAGGGATAGGGAAAATAGGTCTTGGGAATAAGTGATTTGGGATGTTTAGGGAATAAGAGAAATAAACTATGGTAATGATAAAATGAGTAGTGGTAATAGATGGGGTAAGTAGCAATGATTGACACCAAACCAAATTTAAAACCCTAGGAGCATTCTTAAAACATGAGAGTAGGATTTTGAGTTTTTCGCATTTAAAATTTCATACCAACACCAAACACTTGTTAAGAGCAATGAGGAAGTGGCTTTGACTCACTTGAACAAGGAGAGACTGAGCAAAATTTGATGGGTGAAAGAAATGGCAAAAATCTTGTGTTCTTTCCCAATGTGTAGCACCTTTTTGCAGGAGGAATTTGGAGACCTTTCTAATGTCCAAATGGGGCGTGGGGTAGCTCGTTGGAAATATTATTGAGTCTAATTTCCATCCCAATTGGAATTTTTCAATTTTGAGTTCATTTTCCTTGTCAAAAATCAAATATCCCAAGACTGGTCAAAATGAGCAGAATGAGGCTTCCTCAAGGCAGAGTGCTGTTGCAGTCAACTTTTGAAGGTCTTCCTCAACTCCAAATTGAGCGCATGATATCTCATTGGAAATATATTTTTGTCTAGTTATCATTTAATGCATCAAGCAAGTCATCCGGCCAACAAAGCTAGGAGAAATCTTGATTTTCCCAAGGTCATTTCAGAGGTGCATCAATTCTCCTGAGACAACGGTATTTTTGACATTTCTCTAAAACCATGATACCTGTGTAAAAATTGAAGGAGGTTTTTCTTATTTGGCATATTTTGGACAAAAATGTCTCTCATTTTTCCAAAATTCATCTTTTATTTCTATGAAACATCATTTGAGTGAAACCTATCCCGATGTGTGAAACAAGGGATTTGTCGAAATGAAGCGAAATGAAGGGGATAAGGGGCTTATAAATTCTTGGGGAAATTTTGGGAAGTAGGGAGGGATGTTAGGAAGTAGGGGAAAGTGGAATTTCAGAGATTGAGTGAGGGGAAGGGGTCCAAAAGGGAAAAGCACAGTCCTGGCCTAGAAAATTGCCAAGTTGTAGCAAGAAACTAGGGTTTGTGAAAAAACGAGGAATTTGGGGAATCTCAGTGATGGGAAGTGTTTAATAAGGTATATTAAGGATAGGGGAAGGTGTATGAACATAAGGATACAAGTTTTGCTGATGATTTGACCATCCAAGAGAAATTACCTTCAAAACCCTAGGAGAGGGAAATGAACCTTACCTAGGCACAACTGAAGCATGAACAAGGTGTAAAATGACTCTTTGGAACCTGAAATGATGATGACAACCCTCTAAATAAAAGTACACTCAGTTGAATGGTGACAGGACCAACATTTGGACAACTTTGAAAAGAGTGAAAAGAAAACCCTAGACCTAATACCTAGTGACCAAATTTTGCTTGAAGACTCACTGAAATGACAAAATTTGACCTTGACACCTTAAAATCACTTTGTAAGAGCATGTTTGATCACTGGAGGAGAGCTGCAAAGGCTGACACTAACACCTAAAAAGGTTGGTATGACCACAAAGAGATGTTTTATCTCATGCTGTAAATAAAACAAATCTTCAATTATTTCGTGCAGCACTTTGCCTATAGGTACTCTTGACATTTTTCCTTGTTTATTTGTTCTTTGGAAAATCTCTAATTTTCTTGTTGTAATCCTCTTGCTTCTTTAATTTATCAATTAGAACAAGAATTTTTGGCAAGCCTTTTTGCCTCAATATATCAAAATTTACCATAAATCTAGTTATGGCCAAATCCATGTTCTGACACTTCTCTTCAAGCTACTTCATCAAGTTTTTCTTTCTAGTTACCTTTCTCACTTCAAGAATTGTTTTAGTTCTATCAGTTATCCCAATATCATCCAATTCTTACTTGGTTTTGGTGTTTAAAAACTTGATTATTTCTTGGGCCTCTTCAGGTTTAGCACCAAACTCTTCCTTTGTCTTCACAATTTATTCTTTTGCTACTTTAAAGAAATCCTTTTGTTCATAGATTACCTAGATGGAAGGCCAAGTGTCATTGATAGACTCAATGATCTTGGACTACAACTGATTTTTTATGTAGGTCATTGGTTCCTTCAAAGTTAATTCTGATTCAACCTTCTTCAACTGCTCACTTAGCCTTTTGGATTTCTGTTCCTCTGTTTTAGCATTTATTTGAGCTAATTTCTTGGCATCTTCCAAGTTATTTATTTATTATTTCAACCTGTTGATCTCATTATTCTGAATGGACATATATTCCATAGACTTTATGATCTTGCTTGCTTCATTTGTTTGTTGCACTGTTGATGTAGATGATTTTGTAGCAGAGGTAGTGGAAGAATTCATTGGCATAGCTGTAGCCAATGGGGCTTTTGGTGCTAATTCCTCTGCTAAGGTTGAGGGAATTGTTGTAGTTACCATAAGAATGACAGTGAGAGCAGCACTTTTATTTTTTGTTCCTTCTTTCTCTTGGAAAATCTTGTCCATTTCTATCTCCATTTCCTTAATTTGTGCTATCATTTGGAGAATGGGACTCATCACCTCATCTTTTTGATTTGCCTCCTGCATAATTTCTTTTGCTTGAGGATGTTCTGTTGGAGGCATCTTTAATTGTTTTCTAAGTGTTGCAATGTCAACATTCTTCTTTTTCACCAATTCTTCTACAAGCTTTACATTTGTAGGATTATAGCCTATCTCAATTACCAATTCTTATAAGGACTTGATTATAGTGTCCTTGATATAAGAGGAATATTTTTCAATCCTGATTTGACCTCTAAAATTGGTTATAGTGTTCTGAAGTTTCTAGGCACTCATTGCCTTGGTAGTCATAGTAGAATAAATCATTTCAGAGCTTTGCTTATGAAACTCAATTTGATCTAAGGGATGAATGCTATCAACTGGTACTTCCAATTCAACTTTATTCTAGTCTGTTACTGTTGTAGGTTTGAGCACTATTAGTTGTAGCATTGTCATAAGAAATTTCTTGTTGGTGTAATCAAAGGTTGATAATAATCTATTTTGACTTCCTGGAGTCTGTTTTAGATATTGTGAATAAATCTCATTATTTAACTCCTCATTTTTGGCATTGATTTCCTTGTATTTTTCTTTGATATCACTGTCTGTATTTTATGCTTGCTGTGATGAGGATGCCTCCATATTTTTCTATCTTTCAATCATCTAAGTGTCTGGAGTATCCTTTTCCTGATCATTTACAATAATTGTAGCAGCATCTGTGTTCTTCTATGTGTTTTCTTCATCTAGCACCTTAATTGTTTCTTTTTCCTTGTTCACTGGATTGAGCTTAGGCTTCTTATTATATCTGATTTTAAACCTAGTCTTTGTTGTTGTTTCATCTGTGTAGGTGCCTTCTTCCCTAATTCTCTTAGTGGCCTTATCCTCTTGATTTACAGTTTTCAAGGTGTGACTAGTATCACCCTGTTTAACTATTTCTACCAAGGTATTTTCTAGCCATTATGTTTGATTAAAAAATTGTTCAATCTCTAGCATTTTATCATGGATATAAGGGGTCAATTTTCATTTTACCCTAATTTTACTCAATATTCCCTGAGGATCATAATTCCATAAGAAACTTTCTTCAAATTTGTATTCCAACAACTATTTTTATGATTCTATACCTACTTCCCTGTGATTGCAAATGAAAGGACCCACCTGATTCTTTAATTTGAATTGAGTCTTCTTTTTGGCAGCCAAGAAGTTGATAGAATATGAATTGAGAATTTGCCTTATGTACTCTAAGGAAAAAACTCTCATTGGCAAGTATTTTGGCAGTTTCTAGGGTAAAATGTTTGATCCATAAACTATGATCTCTGTATGATTTTGGTAAAGGTACCAATCTCCAGTTCTACTTTTATCTGATAGCCCTAACACTTTCTTTATCTCATTACTGATTCTTGGATGGACACTGTTTTTCAGCCTGTTTATCAATGGATGACCAAAACAATCTATGAAATCCACATAAGTGAATTCTGTTGATTCCTTTCTAATTAGAGATGTCCAAAAGATGACTAAAAATGGATTACCTTCTACATCCAATTTCTGAAGGTTTATTGGGAATTTATCTGCTTGGAAGTAAAGGAACATGTGGAAGAGGAAGGATGAATATTTGAAAACTCCTTTAGTGGGAAATTTCACAAGTTGATCATGGATATTATCAACTATGTATTCAACATAGTTATAGATGACAGAAGGAGGTTGAACTGGCACAAAGGTGGATAGAAAACCAAGAATAGACTCATCTGTGTGCTCATCATTAAATTAACCTAGGATAAAGGATAACATAGAGATGACATGCATTGATCCTTTAGGAAATTTAGAAGATGAATAGGGAGGTTTTATCTTTGGGATATCAACATATGCAAGCATGTAAGTTTGGAAGATCTGAAATCTCTTAGGAAATTATAACTCAATATAAATATTTGTGAGAGCTTCTATGTATAATGGGACAACATTGGGATCTGGTTTCAGCTGAAGCATTAGGTTAATAGACTCTGTAGTAATAGTAAACAATACTTCTTTATTAGCATCAACCATAGCTCTTTGGTCAGGTGAATAATAGGTTTAACATAGCCTAATGACTTATGGACACTGATGAGTATGTGGGACTACATATTTGGGTAAATTGGACTCCCAAATCTGAACTTCATCTCCCTGATCTAAGGATCTTTCTAGACTCCAGTAGTGGAGATCTAGCAAATTAAATTCAATGACTGGATCAGTTATTTTGTAATCCACATTAGCTAGAGGTGTATGCTCAACATCTACAACAGGAGGTTTTAGTGGATTTATAACAATGGTGCTCTTAGAAGCCATTTCTATGTTTAATTTTGACACTTTTAGCCTTTTGGATGCTTAAAACTATGTATTTAGGCTTTTTGTACTCTTCTATAAGCTTAAATTGTTTACAGAAGGTATTTTTTACTTGACAGAGGTATTTTTAATAGAAAAGGGTACAATCAAGCTTTATTTTGGTTTTAACCTTCAATTTTAGTTCAAAAAATAATCTTCAACTCTTTGCATACTTCAGAAAATAAATGACAAGGGTTTTTCTACTCTTTTGGATAAACTGGACTAAAAACAGTTATGTATAGAAGAGTTCTAAGTATTTGCAAAAGGTTTTTTGGATTAATTAGAATTTCTTTAAGGTATGCAAAGGCTTAAACTTCTTCAATTTCATTTTAAAACCAGATATAGTATCAAAAATGAAATTTTATCAGGGTTTTACAAAAAATCCATTCTTTGAAGGAAAATACAGGTCTTTCTGTGGGCAAATAGGCCTTCTAGCTATCTATTTCATAGGAAAATATTTTTCAAATGACAGGAAGGTTTCGTTTTTCGAATAATACCTATTATTGCAGGTATATGGTCTTTAAATAGGGTTTCTGAGGCGTTGGAGAGCTCTTGGATGCTGTTGAAGTCCTTGGAAGTAGAATGGAAGCTTCAGGCAGTCTTAGCAGCAATTTTTAATAGATCTCTGGTTCTTTGGGAATGTGAATGGTGTAAAGTAGTATTTTATTCGGTCGGAAGGGTTTAAACCAGCAGAAAACACAGAAAATTTTTAAACTGTGCTTATATGGAGTTTTATAGAGTTCTTAGGTTTAAAAAAATTTCTACAATTAATGTGAGTCAAATAAAAACGAAGGTGGTTTGGTGCCAGAAAGAAAAACCATAAGCAGTTATTGCATGAGCTAGGAATGGTAAGTGGTTTATTTGGATTAGATGCGATCCAGTAGTTTTATGCCGTGTGGAGGAGAGAGATTATGGAAAAACTGCCCATTTCACAAAATCAAAAATGATTAGTAATCACGCTTTTGGAAATGCGATATTGCATCTAGATCGTCAGAACTGGAGGAACATATGTGAACGGCGGAGATTTAGTAATGAATTTTCTCGATGGATGGGGTGTGGTGCCCAAATAATTAAATGTGACGGGGTTGGTTTAATATTTTTAAATGTATAAACATAATGAATTAGTCGGATATGTGTAATATGGATTTACGTAGTGAATAAGGGATTTGCAGGTGTTTCACAACCATAGGGCGGGTTATATTATATATAATATGTAATATATTTTAACCTGTGGGGGATCGCGGGGTATATATCACGTGGGGTAATATAACCATAGGTTAAAATTAATAAGTGGGTTTGGGATTTATAATATAAATGAGTTAATAGAGCTACGGGGAGGGGTATTTATAATGGAATTAATAAAACATGTTAAAGTAAATATGAAATGAAATGTGTGGAAAATATACAAATATACCAAGTATACTATAAAATAAGCATACGAGTACAATGGTGGTCCCATTTTTAAACATTTACACTTAGTACTTAGGAAAAATTGTATTTTATGTGTTTTTTGAATGTTTTTTAATGAAATGAGATTAGTTTAAAGGGGATTTTTACTTTTCCTAAGAAAAAAGGTATTTTAACTTAGGAAAAGGGATTTATATCTTTGGGAAAGGGTGATTATGTTGAGGAAATGGGTTTTTATGAAGGGAATTCAATACTTATTACCAAACAGTTATTAAGCCTTGGGTCTGGTCCCAACAAAACTCAGAGAAATGCTCTGAGCCTTTTTAACTAAAGGTTTTGAATACTGAATATTTTGAGGGGAGGGAAATTAGTAATTTTTCCCAGATTATGTTTTATTACATGCCCTGTAAAACTTCTTTCTACCTACCCATTATTTATTCTATCATTTTTTCATTATTTTCATGGCTGCATTTGAGCTTGCAACCCTAAATCCATTTTTCTTTTAAAGCATAAATTATCTAATTCTAACCTTATTTCATCTGAGGACTTAGATTAAACTGTTGAGCTCCTCATTTATTCTCTAATTATCTACTGATTTGTCAAGTTTAAACTGTTTGACAAATCTTTATTCTCTATCTATAAACATGAAATTCAAAGCATGAAAAAGTTAAGATTAAACTATTTAACTCATCATGGATCATTGCATTTTGAACAAGCTACCCATAATCATTATTCTTGTAGTAAAAGTAAAAGTAGTGGCATTTTGACTTGCATCACTTTCATGTCTTATTCTTATCTCTTTTTTCTTTTGGAGTCCATTTTTTGTATTCTTTTTTATCTTTTCTTTTCAAGTCCTTTGATCTTTCTTTTAGGAATTTTACCCCCTTTTCATTTTTTATTATTTTCAAATATGGGAAAACAACTTGTAGAAATAATGGTATGTACATATTTAGAAGACTAATCATAGTAAATTCAAAAATTATGAACCCTATTATTATAGGACCCTAACAGTGGCTCCACATGGGGATGTCATTTCCTGGTGAAATGTCAAGAAATTTAAGACTAGGAGCCTTTGAATTTTGATTGTGATGACCTTGTAAATGTTGTATAATCTCTGCAATTATTCATACTTATAATATTTTACCTTTCAAAGCTTAGGGCCTTCTCTCTGGGCTTCAACTTTGTTAGAAAAACATCCAATCCAATCTTAAAATCTGTAATGTAATGTACAATGGATAAAGTAAACAAAATTAACTATTGGTTATTTTTGAAGAGTAGTAATGCTTCAACATTCTACCATTGACAGGTCCACCTAGTAGATCTGATCCATCCATTTCATTCAAAAAGAAATCATTGTTACCTCTGTAACCATAAATAATATAAGGTCCTTTCCATAGGAAATCAAATTTCCCATGTTTACCTTTCTCTTCTCTCCTTGAATCCCACTTTAGAACTTTGTCACTAATGTTGAAATCATCTTCTTTAATCTTTTTGTCAAAAAATTTCTTAATCTTATCTTGGATAACTTGAGACTTAAGATAAACCTCTTCTCTTGTTTTTTGTAAGTGAATGGTTTGATTAATCCTTCTTTGAATTTCATTGGTCTCAACTTGTAATTCTTGAATTATCTTCATTACTAGTACTACTAAGGAACATGGAAAAACAACATCCGTTCCATAAAAAAGTTGGTAAGGGGATGTACCAATAGATTTTTTTGGTGGTAAGTCTATCTACCAATAAGGCATTAACTAACCTCTTGTTCCAAGTCTTCTTGTTATCTTCTAGTAATTTCTTGATGATATTCACAAGGCTTTTATTGGAGGATTTAGTAAGGCCATTACCTTGAGGGTCATATGCAGTAGAATGGCCTAGGGTAATGTGGTATTTATGTCAGAAATCAATCATATTTTTGAATTTGAATGCAGATGCATTGTTAATGATAATATTTTGGGGACATCCAAATCTTGAAAGTATGTTTTTTTCTAAAAAGGAGATAATGACAGTGTTAGTGGCTTGCCTGGAGGGTATGGCTTCTATCCACTTAGTAAAATAGTCAGTGGCTATCAGAATCCACTTATGTTGAGATGAGGATGGAGGGTGAATTTCACCAATGAATTCAAGACCCCATTGTTGAAAAGGAATTTCTATTGAGATGGGTTTTAAGGGCAAGGGTAAAAGATTTTTCTTTCCCTCAAATATTTTACACTTGTGAAAGGAGGTCACATACTTTTTTACATCTGCAAACAAAGTAGGACAGTAAAAACCATCTCTCAAGATTTTTTTTGCAGTAGTCTTCTAGTAGAGATGTCCTCCATGGTAACTTGCATGAAATTCTTCTAAAACTTTGTCAGTTTCTTCTTTAAGTAAACAATTCAATAAAATTCCACTATGATCTTTCTAAAAAAGTACATTGTCTAAGATACAAAATCTTATTGCCTTTAATTTTAAGAATCTAGATTTTGTTCTTGATAATCCATGAGGATCTTGTAAATTTAGTAATACAAATATAATATATGCATACCATGGTGAGTCTGAAAAGGCTTCACTGATCTCTGGAGTCGCCACCTCTTCCCGATCATCTACTTGGGCAATAAAATCAATGTCTAAAGCATGACAATTTGATTTAGCCATGAGTTTAACTAAACCTTGACCTTTTATGAGTTTAGTGGGTTTTATTTATATGTTATATTCCAAAATTGTGGCAATCCACTTGCCTCTTTTACCATCAGGCCCATTATGAGTTAGAATTTCCTTTACAACTGCATTTGGAACATAGGCAATGATGTGTGAATAAAGAATATACACTCTAAAGTATTTTATGATCTTTACCAAAGCTAGGGCCCATTTCTCCATAATATTGTACTTTGAAGTGGCATCTCTGAGTGATTTTCTAAAGAAAGAAATGGGCTGCTCATAGCCCTGGTCATTATTATGTAGTAAAATTGCAGCAATAGTGTGTTCTGAAGCAAAAGAGAAGATAATAAAATCCTTCTTAAAGTCAGGACGTATAAGGACTGGAGTTTTGGTTAAAGATTGTTTAATTGATTAAAAATATTTCTTGGCTTCAATATTCCATTTAAGTACTGAGTCCTTTTTAAGCATATTGTTAAGCTCTCTGATTATTTCAGCAAAGTTTGAGATTAATCTTCTAAGGAAATTAATTTTACCTAGAAAAGCTTGTAACTCTTTAATGTTCCTAGAAGGACTAATGTTAAGAATTTCCTCTATTCTGGCAGGGTCTATTCTAATTCCCTCTTTAGATATAATGTGTCCAAGTAGCTTACCTTCTTCTAATCCAAATAAAGTTTTCTTAGGGTTTAAAGAGATGCCAAATTTTCTGCATTTAAGAAAGACTTGTCTGAGATGATCCAAATGTTCATAATCAGTCTTTGAAAAAATAGTAATGTTATATAAATAAATTACTAAGAATTCATGAATTTCCCTTGCAAAGGCTATATCCATAGCTCTTTGAAAAGTGGCTCCCGCATTCATTAACCCAAAAGGAATTTTTACATACATAAAAGTGCCCCATGGAGTAGTAAAAGCAGTTTTGGCCTGGTCCTCTGGTTGGACTAAAATTTGGTTATACCCTGAAAATCCATCTAAAAGTCAAATCCTAGAAGAACCAACTACCCTCTGTAAAATGTGATCCATCTTTGGTAAAGGGTAATTGTCTTTTAAAGATAATTTATTTAAATTTCTAAAATCAACACATAATCTAATTTCCCCTGTCTTTTTGCTAGTGGGAACTAGATTAGAAACCTAATCAGAATATCTGATTGGTGAAATTATTTGGGAATCATACATTCTTCTTACCTCTTTCTCAATTAAAAGCATCAAAACAAGATTAATCCTTCTTAACTTTTTTTTTTTAAGTTTTTGGTCCTCTTTTATACGTATTTTATGTTTTATTATGCTGGTGTCATAGGATTTTAGGTCCTCATAACTCCAAGGAAAAACATCTTGAAATTCCTTAAAAAGAGCTATGTACGATTGGAGGTTTCTCTGGTGTAGATGTTGAGATGCAACACTCAAAATATCCACAGTCTTCATTTTTAGATGACGTTTCAAGTCTAAATCAAGACTGTGGATATTCCAAGTGTTGCATCTCAAGAGCTATGTATTTTTCTTTTTCTTCATGAGTTAAAGCTTTGGAAAGTTTAATCATCTTAGGTTTTAACTCTGTACCAATATTACATTCCTAATATCAGATCTAAGTGGCTCCATTTTAGGTTTTCTTGCAACATCATTTGAGTCAAATAAATCTTCTAAAGGAGTTAAGCCTTTTAGTTAAAAATTTATCTTTTAAGTTCAAAAAATCAGATTCATCATCAACTATCTCTTCATTTTATACTTTTTCTAAATCATCTATGTCTATTTGACTAAATCTAGTAGTTTTAGCAAAACTTAAATTATTTACATCTATGTTATTCAAATAAATTTCACTATCTAAATTTTCATCTATTATACAGTCTGTGTCTATTTTACAATTATGAACTTCATCTTCATTGTTCATAAAATGGTAAATATGTTGATCTTGTGAGAAAATTTTCAAATATTTAAGATTATCTGGAATTATTGGTCTGTGTTTGACTTCTGCAGTATATCTATGATTTGGCTGAAATGGCAGATTATAGGTACTAGCAAAAGTTGCTAGGGAGTGAGCCTATATGTTCTGTTTTCTTCGTATTACAGAAAAATTACATTCTAATAGTTCTTTGATTAAATCTAACATATTTTCTCTATATTGGCTTAATCTTGGATTGTAAACAAAATATTCTCCATTTATCTATTTTACAATTAACTCTGAGTCTTCCATAATTGATACTCGCTTACCTCCTAAATTCCAAACAATCTGCAGTCCTAAAATGAGAGCTTCATATTCAGCCATGTTATTGGTACATTTGAAATTAAGTCTTAAAGCATGGCATTCTACATGATTATTTTCCATATTAGTTATCCAAGCTCCTGCTCCTGCTCCTAATTTATTGACTGAACCATCAAAATATAAATGCCATAATGATTCATGAAAGATATTTTCACTGTATGGTGTTTTTTTTTTTCCTTTTAGTTCAGTTTTGATTTCAGTATCAGTTTCAGAGTTTCATAAGATGAATGAATCCATGTCAGTAGCTGTGATGTAAATTGGGTAATTTCTTGGTCTTTCTACACTACTTACCATGTATTTCATCAATGTTTCCCTATAGAGTTTCTTTGGTTGGCAAAAAACTGATATGGTTGCATATGACATATCCAATTGTAGAGATCCCTGTAATTTAGCTCCCCATAAGCGAGATAAGAGCATTCCATACTTGGGAGGGATGTCAACTACTACAATGTCCATGAGTATGCTTGTACCAGGATATTTAACTAATGTGACACACAAATCTTTAATCAAACCTAAACATTTGACTTTGCTTGAATCAAATGAAAAGAGATCTTTGTAAGGCCTAGTGATGTCTAAATTCAGGGTTTCAATTATTGTTTTTGGAATTAAATTGTGTGAAGCCCTTGAATCCAGCATTGCATTGTGTAATATTTGGTCATGAACAACTAAGCTAATGTAAAATGGTGGAACTACTCCATCTTGGTGTTTTCCATTAACATCAGGACCAAAAATTAACTTTGGTTGATCATCATTTAGATTTACTGAATCTTCTCTGTCATTCATGTTTAAGGTTTCAATGATAGTTGTTTTTTACAAATCATGTTTTACCAATTCTGTCAAAGGAATTGGTATTTTTAATTTTGCAATTTCAGCTTGAATATTAAATGAAGGTTGTGATTTACTAAGAAGAATTATTTCTTCTTTAGTAATTGTAGTTTGAGTAGGTTTATATTCTTTTCCTACAACCGTTTTCTCATTTTTAGTTTGTGTTTCATGTGTCATACTACTCTTAGTTTTATTTTTCAGGAATAGTTTGAGTGGCAGTAGATGTTTTTTCAGATTTTGTATTTTCAGAAGTTGTTTTGGCAGTAGCAGCTTTTGGATCAGTTGATTTTGGATATGAAGTGGGTGTTTCAGAATCTAAAGTTGTTGTTTTAGCAGAATTAGTTGTTTTATTAAAAACAGATTTTTTTGAATCTGTTGATGTTTGGAAAGCCTCATCTGTTATATCAACAATCTTGGGACTAGGTGAAATTTTAGGTTTGGAAACTTTCTGGGATGAATTGGAGTTTTGCTCTTTTTCCCTAGGGAGAATTTTCGGAACTTTTGTAATGGTAGCTTCTACTATTTTCTTAGTTTGTGTTTGTGCAGTTTTCTTAGTAGAAGGCTCCATGTTTTTATTACTTCTCAGGTTATATTGTTTATGTACTTCATTGATAGAAAAATCATAACCTTGTTTTTAATAAAATGATTCACTTGAATCTAATTGAAGTTGTTGTAGTTCAAATAACTATTGGTCTTCATGTGTGAGAAATATAGTGTAATCATCATTTATACCCATCAGATTTATAGTGTCTTCATCATTTTCATCTTGATGAGAACTTTCAGCATAGTTCTCTTGAAATGGAGGTCTTATTGTCTGGTCAGGTGCTGATTCTTTAGATTTTCTAGTAATTTTATTTTTCCTGAAGTTGGGATTTATAATTTTCTGTTGATTATCCCATTGTGGTTTCATTTCTATATTATCTATTCTATCCATCATTCTCTCTACATTTTTAGCTAATTGATATATTTTTAAATATGAACTAGATGCTTCTTCTTTTATTGTTACTCTCCTATCATTCCTTAATCTAGATTTTCTAGCCAATATATTTACCTCTACACTAACAACATCTGTTTCATTTGTTCTAAAGTGTCAGCATTTATCTCTCTCAATTGATAGGCTATGTCTATGTCAAATCCATCAGGGAATTTGAGTAGGATAGAGTCTGGAGTGGGTTTGAGATTAGTAGGGATTGAATTATAAACATTGTTGTATCTAGTACAGTCATCTTGGATTGTTTCATTAGGAGCTCTTTTCATAGCATCAAATTCAGATAATATTTGAAGTGGATTTTTCTTCTTTTCCCATTTATTCAAAAATAATCTATGAAAAACTGCTAAATCAGCAATACTACTAGGATTAAGACCTTTAAACCATTTTTTAACTTCCCCAGTTAATGTTTGAGCAAAGAGTCTAATTTGTACATCAAAATCATCTATTTCATGAAGCTCAAAATAATCTGTCATCTTATTAATATGTTGTTGGGAAGTGTAATGAGTGTTTGCATCAAATTGAGGTATTTTACTCTGGTAATCCTAAGGCATGTCATGTAACTGTCCTGGAAGGACCAAGGGAGCATAACTAGCAGCCATGGCTTGAATTCTAGCTTGGCTAGGAGGTAAGTTGGAAGTGCTTGAGGCAGAACTAGAAGTACTAGCTGATGCAGTTAAATAAGTGGCTGAGGAGATTGGAATGTAAGATGATGTACTGAAAAATATGATTGAAGAACTAAAAGGTGAAGTGGGGATAACAGAAGATGAAACTGGGATATATGAAGAATTTCTTGGGAATTAGAATGATGTAGAAGGAATATGTAGAAGGAAAACTAGTGGGTGGTGTTGAGATGGGGGAAGATGGAAATAATACTCTAGGTTGGAATGGTTGCTTTGCGATAAATGGATATGTGGAATGGAGTGTGGTGGATATTATGGATGATGTAGTGGTAAAAGGAGATGAACCTACAGATTCTATAGGGTTGGTATCTAACTGAGAAGAAGAGGGTTTCGGTGTATATGCTAATAAAGCAGCTAATTCAAATGAATTTTGAAGAAGAGCTTCAACTATTTCCTTAAGTATAGAGCATTTATCTCATCAAGTTTATCATAAGCTTCAAATATTTTTTATTCATAATTTACTGAAATAGTTTCCTGTTTAATTTAAAGAGTTGAAATACAATTAGGATCTATAATAGTGTTATTTAAATCACTCTTTGATTTGTTTCTAAATAAACAATGTTCAAAATTTAATTCAAAATCAATATCTTGTATAGTTGCTAACTTTTTTGGGAGGGAAATTTCTCTAACCAAGGAAACTTTATTACCTAAATATTCTACTTGTTTATTCTTTTTTCTAATTCTGTTTGGATCATCTACTATTATAGTAGGTTTTGGATCTGGATTAGACCTGGTATAGTAAACTCTTCTGGAAGCTAGAATTACAATTTTTTTGATAAAATTATACTCACAACTTATAAAACAGTCTTAAAGTGAAACGATAATGAAAAGGATTTCCTTTAAGACCTATTTAAAACTGAGGATTGGTTAGTTCTCCAGTATGGTCACCAGTATTTTATCACTCTAATAATTCCCAAAGTTGTGAGATTTTGAATTTATAGTTTTAAGAATATTAGAGGTAACCACAGACCTAGCTTCAAGCTCTAGGATCTAGCCTTCCTAAGGCTCAGATAGGGCTCTCTCTATAAGATTTAATTTTGTTTTTATGTTGGATTTTAGATTAATTATATGGGGCAATTGGGTTTTGGTATTTGGTTTGGTTTGGTTGGAAAAATCACTTAATGATATGGATAAAGATAGATATATTTTTCCATTGGATAAATGGAGTCAATATATCAAGAAAATAGGTTAGGATCAAGGTCTAAAGTCAAATATTTTCAGGGCAAGATAGTAGAGTCACTCAATATCTTTGAGGCTGATTGGTGAAGTGGTTTAATCGGGATCAAGATAAATCAAGGATTCTTTGATCCGGATAAGGAGTGAAGAGGATAGAGGTCATTCGAAAGAGGGAGAAATTAAGGGTTCCCTACTTTGGAAACCAGCAGAAAACATCAAAATGAAAACCAATAAATATTAGAGTGCTATTATCAAATTCTGATATATCACTTCCTGATTTCACATTTAAATTTAGAACACATGTATGTATGAATGGAAAACATAAGAATATTGAACAATTTAACAGTAGAAAGTAATTCACTTAAGTTAGCCTAACACATGAATCCTAAAACATGATGCTTTATTCATTTGATCCAGCCTTACTGACTTGAAACTCTGTACAAAAGCCCTTCGGGTACAAAAATATTATCTATAGAAATCTTCAACAATTTATTCCACAATAATACTTCAAAGAGTGAAGTATTTATACAAAACGTTATACAAAATATCCTAGAATATTCATAGGATTTTTTTAAGGAAAATAAAATATCTTTTACAAAAATATAGTGACAGCTTCTTAACAACTAGAAAGCTATCCTATTTATTCAAATAAAATAGAAATGCTATTTGGATTGGGTGCAGTTGGCTGTTGTGTTGTCTTTAATGCTGGAAAAAATATCTTCAATTTGTTTTGAAGTTTTATCTCTCATCTGATACACTTTAACTCCTGATACTCTTTAATCACTGTTTTAACTACCTTACTGTTGTAAAATTCTGTTTTTACTCTGTAAAAACAACAATCTGTATTTTATCCTGTTCCACTGTAAAACTGTCTTTTACAACAAATTAGTAAGATTTTTTCAAAATTCTTCATCAGGTAACTTTATCTTGGTGAGTTTTCTGTAATTTTCATCAGCCTCTATGTACCTAACACATGTTGGTTTGACCATAAAGAGATGTTTAATCTCATGCTGTAAATAAAACAAATCTTCAATTCTTTTGTGCAACACTTTGCCTGTAGGTACTCCTTGCCAATCTACCTTGTTTATTTGTTCTTTGGTAAAATCTCTAACTTTCTTGTTGTAATCCTCTTGCTTCATTAATTTATAATTTAGAACAAGAATGTTTGGCAAGCCTTTTTGCCTCAATATATCAAACTTTACCATAAATCTAGTTATGGAAAAATCCATGTTCTAACACTTCTCTTCAAGTTGCTTCATCAAGTTTTTCTTTGTAGTTACCTTTCTCACTTCAAGAATTGTTTTAGTTCTATCAGTTATCCCAATCTCAGCCAATTCTTGCTTTTTTTTGGTGTTTAAAAACTTGATTATTTCTTCAGCCTCTTCAAGTTTAGCACCAAGCTCTTCCTTTGTCTTCACAATTTCTTCTTTTGCTACTTTAAGAAAATCATTTTTTTCATAGATTATCTGGATGGAGGGCCAAGTGTCATTGATAGACTCGATATCGGACCACAATTGATTTTTTATGTAGGTCATTGGTTCCTTCAAAGTTAATTCTGATTCAACCTTCTTCAACTGCTCACTTAGCCTTTTGGCTTTCTGTTCCTCTGTTTTAGCATTGATTTGAGCTAATTTCTTGGCATCTTCCAAGTTCTTTATTTATTATTTCAACCTATTGATCTCATTATTCTGAATGGACATATCTTCCATAGCTTTTATGAGCTTTCTTGCTTCATCTTTTTGTTGCACTGCTAATGTAGATGATTCTGTAGCAGAGGTAGTGGAAGAAGTCACTGGCATAGATGTAGCCAATGGGGATTTTGGTGCTAATTCCTTTGCTAAGGTTGAGGGAACTGTTGTAGTTACCATAGGAATGACTGTGAGAGGATCACTTTGAGTTTTTGTTACTTCTTTCTCTTGGAAAAGCTTTCCCATTTATATCTTCATTTCCTTAATCTGTGCTGTCATATGGAGAATGAAACTCATCATCTCATATTTTTGTTTTGCCTCTTGCACAATTTATTTTTCCTGAGGATGTTATGATGGAGGTAGGTTTAATTTTTTCTAAGTGTTGCAATGTCAGCATTCTTATTTTTCACTAATTCTTCTACAGCCTTTACATTTGCAGGATTATACCCTATCTCAATTACCAATTATTCTAAGGCATTGATTCTTGTGTCCTTGATATAAGAGGAAGCTTTTTCAATTTTGATTTGATCTCTCAAATTGGTTATAGTGTTCTAAAGTTTCTGGGCACTCATTGCCTTGGTAGTCATAGTAGAATAAAGCGTTCGATAGCTTTTCTTATGAAACTCAATTTGATCTAAGGGATGAATGCTATCAACTGGTACTTCCAAGTCAACTTTCTTGTTGTCTGCTACTGTTCTAGGTTTGGGCACTATTAGTTGTAGCATTGTCATAAGAAATTTCTTGTTGGTGTAATCAAAGGCTGATAATAATCTTTTTTGACTTCCTGGAGTTTGTTTTAGATATTTTGAATAAATCTCATTCTTTAACTCCTCATTTTTGGTCTTGATTTCGTTGTATTTTTCTTTGATATCACTGTCTATATTTTCTACTTGCTGTGATTAGGAGGCCTCAATATTTTTCTATCTTTCAATCATTTAAGTTTCTGGAGTATCCTTTTCTTGCTTATTTACAATAACTGTAGCAGCATCTATGTTCTTCTCTGTGTTTTCTTCATCTAGCACCTCAATTGTTTCCTTTTCCTTCTTCACTAGATTGAGCTTAGGCTTCTTACTATATCTGATTTTAAACCTAGTCTCTGTTGTTGTTTCAGCTATGTAGGTGCCTTCTTCCCTAATTCTCTTAGTGGTGTTATCCTCTTGATTTACAGTTTTCAAGGTGTGACTAGTATGACCCTTTTTAACTGTTTCTACCAAGGTATTTTCTAGCCATTTTGTTTGATTAGAAAACTGTTCAATCTCTAACCTTTTATCATGGATATAAGGGTTCAATTTTCATTTTACCCTCATTTTACTGAGTATTCCTTGAGGATCATAATTCCACAAGAAAATTTCTTCAAATTTGTATTCCAACAACTATTCTGATGCTTCTATACCTGCTTCCCTATGATTGCAAATGAAAGGACCCACTTGATTCTCTAATTTGAAGTGAGTCTTATTTTTGGTAGCTAAGAAGTTAATATAATCTGAATTGAGAATTTGCCTTATGTACTCTAAGGAAAAAACTCTCATTGGCAAGTATTTTGGCAATTTATAGGGTAAAAGGTTTGATCCATAAACTCTAATCTCTGTATGATTTTGGTAAAGGTACCAATCTCAAGTTCTACTTTTCTCTGACAGTTGTAAAAATTTCTTTATCTCATTACTGATTCTTGGTTGTACACTATTTGTCAGCATGTTTATCAATGGATGGAAAAAATAATCTATGAAATCCACATAAGAGAATTATGTTGATTGTTTTCTAATTAGAGCTGTCCAAAAGATGACTGACAATGGATTACATTCTACATCCAATTTCTGAAGGTTTATTGGGAATTTATCTTCTTGGAAGTAAAGGAACATGTGAAAGAGGAAGGATGAATATCTGAAAACTCCTTCAGTGAGAAATTTCACAAGTTGATCATGGATATTATCAGCTATGTATTCAACATAGTTATAGATGACAAAATGAGGTTTACCTGGCACAAAGGTGGATAAAAAACCAAGAATAGACTCATCTGTGTGCTCATCAGTAAAATAACCTAGGATAAAGGATAACATAGAGATGGCATGCCTTGATCCTTCAAGAAATTTAGAAGATGAATAGGGAGGGTTCATCTTCGGGATTTCAACATATGCAGGCATGAAAGTTTGGAAGATCCGAAATCTCTTAGGAAATTCTAACTCAATATAAAACTTTGTGAGAGCTTCTATGGATAATGGGACTGCATTGGGATCTGGTTTCAGCTGAAGCATTAGGTTAATAGACTCTGCAGCAATAGTAAAAAATACTTCTTTGTTAGCATCAATCATATCTCTTTGTTAAGGAGAATAATAGGTTTGCCATAGCCTAATGACTTCTGGACACTAATGAGTATGTGGGACTACATATTTGGGTAAATTTTACTCCCAAATCTGAACTTCATCTCCCTGATCTAAGGATTTTTCTAGACTCCAGCAGTGGAGATCTAGCAGATTAAATTCAATGACTGGATTAGTTATTTTATAATCCACATTAGCTAGAGGTGTATATTCAACATCTACAATATGAGGTTGTATTGGATTTATAACAATGGTGCTCTTAGAAGCCATTTCTGGGTTTAATTTTGACACTTAGCCTTTTGGATGCTTAAAACTTTGTATTTGGGCTCTTTGTACTCTTTTGTAAGCTTGGACTATTTAGACAAGGTATTTTTGAATTGACATAGGTCTTTTTAACAGAAAAGGGTACAATTAGGCTTTCTTTTGGTTTTAACATTCAATTTTAGTTCAAAAATTAATCTTCAACTCTTTACAGACTCAGGAAAATAAATAACAAGGGTTTCTCTACTCTTTTGGATAAATTGGACTAAAAATAGTTTAATTCATGTATTGAAGAGTTCTCAGTATTTGAAAAAGGGTTTTTGGATTAATTAGAACTAATTTAAGGTCTGAAAAGGCTAAAACTTCTTCAATTTCATTTTAAAACTAGATATAGTATCAAAATTGAAATTTTATCAGGGTTTTACAACAAATTCGTTCTTTGAAGGAAAATACATGTCTTTCTGTGGGAAAACATGGCTTATGGATATCAATTTCATAGGAAACTCTTTTTCAAATGACAGGAAGTTGCTTTTTTTGAATAATACCTATTCTTGCAGGTATATGGTCTTTAAACAGGGTTTTTGAGGTGTTGGAGAGCTGTTAGATGTTGTTCAAGTCCTTGTAAGTAGAATGGAGGCTTCAGGCTTTCTTAGCAGAAATTTTTAATATATCTCTGGTTCTTTGGGAATTTAAATGGTGTACAATAGTATTTTCTTTGGTCGGAAGGGTTTAAACTAGCAAAAAATGTAGAAAAGGTTTAAACTGCACTTATATGAAGTTCTATATAGTTCTTAGGTTTAAAAAATGTTCCGCAGTTAATGTGAATAAAATCAAAATGAAGGTGGTTTGGTGCTGGAAGGAAAAACCATAAGCGGTTATCGCATGAGCTAAGAATGGTAAGCAGTTTATTTGGATCAGATGCTATCCAGTAGTTTTATGCCATGTGGAGGAGAGAGATTATGAAAAACTGCCTATTTCGCAAAATCAAAAACGATTAGAAATCGCACTTTTGGAAATGCGATATCACATCTGGATCGTCAGATCTAGAGGAACATATGCAAACGACGGAGATTTAGTAATGAATTTTCTTGATGGATGGGGCATGGGGCCTAGATAATTATATGCGACGGGGTTGGTTTAATACTTTTAAACGTATAAAAATAACTAATTAGCAGGATATGTGTAATATAGATTTACACAACGAATAAGGGATTTGCAGGCGTTTCACAACCATAGGGCAGGTTATATTATATATAATATGTAATATATTTTAGCCTGTGGGGGATCGCGGGGTATATATCACGTGGGGTAATATAACCATAGGTTAAAATTAATAAGTGGGTTTGGGATTTATAATAGAAATGAGTCAATATAGCTACGGGGAGGGGTATTTATAATGGAATTAATAAAATATTTTAAAGTTAATATGAAATGAAATGTGCGGAAAATATACAAATATACCAAGTATAGTGTAAAATAAGCATATGAGTACAATGGTTGTCCCATTTTTAAACATTTACACTTAATACTTAGGAAAAATTGTATTTTGTGTGTTTTTTGAATGTTTTTGTATGAAATGAGATTAGTTTAAAGGGGATTTTTACTTTTCCTAAGAAAAAAGGCATTTTAACTTAGGAAAAGGGATTTATATCTTTGGAAAAGGGTGATTATGTTGAGGAAATGGGTTTTTATGAAAGGAATTCAATACTTATTACCAATCAGTTATTAAGTCTTGGGTACGGTCCCAACAAACGTTGGAGAAATGCTCTGAGCCTTTTTAACTGAAGGTTTTGAATATTGAATATTTTGAGGGGAGGGAAATTAGTAATTTTTCCAGATGATGTTTTATTACATACCCTGTGCAACTGCTTTCTACCCACCCATTATTTATTCTATAATTTTTTTCATTATTTGCATGGGTGCATTTGAACTTGCAACCCTAAATCCATTTTTCTTTTAGAGCATAAACTATCTAAATCTAACCTAATTTCATCCAAGGGCTTAGATTAAACTGTTGAGCTCCTCATTTATTCTTTAACTATATACTGATTTGTCAAGTTTAAACTGTTTGACAGATCTTTATTCTCCATCTATAAACATAAAATTCAAAGCATGAAAAAGTTAAGATTAAATTATTGAACTCATCATGGATTATGGAAGTTTGAATAAGCTGCACATAATCATTTAGTTGCAGTAAAAGTAAAAGGAGTGAAATTTTGACTTGCATCACTTTCATGTCTTATTCTTATCTCTTTTTTCTTTTGGGGTCTATTTTTTATTCTTTTTGATCTTTTCTTTTCAAGTTCTTTGATTTTTATTTTAGGACTTTTACCCTCTTTTCATTTTTTATTATTTTCAAATATGGAAAAACAACTTGCAGAAAGCAAGGTATGTACATATTTACAAGAGTAATCATATTAAATTAAAAAATTATGAACCCTATTATTAATGGACCCTAACAGAGGTGACAATTCTATATGCATAGTAGGTTGATTTCTACTCACGTAACCCTCAGTCATTAGATCAGATCAAGGCATATAAAAACCACTCCTCCAAATAACTAAAAAGAATTTTTATGAAATCATATCATGGTTGCAAGGGAATGTCCATGATTCTAATTGCAATATAAATGAACATACCATTCATTAAATGTAAAGAGTAGTTTCAATTACATGAAAGTAACAAATTATACTAGTTGTAGAAATAAATTATGATAATATATTTACAAATTAATTAATTCAATGTTATAATCGAATGAACTATTTATCTAATTTCAAATTTCTTGAGAAAAAGGAACTCAATCCACAATACATAACTATGAAATTAAAAAAAACCGAGTCTAATCTACTTGTGGTTTTGTGTTTATAGTGGAGTAAGGCTAGGGTTGGAGTGGACTTCGAGTCTCACTAATACTTAAATCAAAGGTTGAGGGCCATTATTCAACTTCAAAATGAAATATTACAGGCCATAGCGCAAATCTAGTTGAATTTAGGCAGTGCTACAGGGTTGCTACACGGTGCTATGGGATGTCGTGTTTTGCTACAGGAGTGGGTTCGAGATATTTTTGAGGGTAAGCATGGTGTCTTGAAGGTGGAGGAAGATAGATGAATGTGAATGAAGGATTTGTGAGGCCTTTTCCTAATCCTAGTACCCCTTAGAGGCTTATATTGCACAAAATTCTATGCCTGCGGTGTCGTTAATTGGCCTTGGAAGGATGATCTTGGCGACAGAGCTTGAGAGTAGTCTGAGATGTCTAGGAGGAGGGTGGAAATGCCTAAGTGGATGTGGTTGAGTGTGAAAACCCCTGAAAAGCACTTGGAAGCCTCTACAGACCAATAATCATGACATGAATCTACTAATAAATATTGCAACAAGATAGATCAAGGTGGAAAAGGCGATTTGAATTTTATTTATTCAAGATATATTGTACCCTACAACATGAATCTAATATAATTTCAAAATCAATGTTGTTAACCTATAAGTTTCATAAACCAAGCTTGCAAAATAATATCAATCCAAAACTTACTAATTTATAATAAATCATAAACAAATGTTTTTTCTTGTTGTTGTAGAGTCTTCAACCACACTTCCCACAAGAGAGGTGGTAATCCAACTTGTAACTACAATTTTGCAATATAATCCCTACTTAAAATAGGAAGTAAATAAAAATACTTGAACAAGAACAATAAAATAATATAGGAGAGGAACTAAAGCCTTTTGGTTGGGCCCAAACCCAAGTGCTTCATCCCTCCAAAGTTAACCCAATTGTAGGCCAACAATAAGTTTTCCATTAACAGAAAACAAGAGTCACACACATCATATCAGAAATGTAAATAACAGTTTCAAGATCTTGGATCTCAATAGGTATTAATATCTCCAACATAATTTTGAATCATAATGGTCCCTTATGCTTGTTTATTGATACAAAAAATGGCTGAGGGGCAACTCCCTTGGGAGGAGGACTGCTTCCCTCCAAAACCTCAAAACTTGTGGATCTGGTTCCCTTGAATCTTCACATGCACTTCAGTTCCTTGGCTTCCTATGGACTTCAAGTTGTTGGTGATGAATATTTGGTCTCAAGTCGAGTTGTAGAATTAATGTAGTGAACAAGCCTCCTAGATTCTCTCTAGATGCCTCCAACGAGCCCTTTCATAGTAAATATTCCAAAAATTCTTATTTTGTCTGCATATTAATCAAATTAGGCCATGAAATTTGAAAATAACCCTTTAATCTCCCTACTCAGCATATTATGGCTAAAAATGCAAATTAATGTGAGAAAAAGAGAGTTTAAGGGATGGAGGATATCACAATGGGCCTCAAAATATACCTATTTATGGGACCTATCATTACCACCCTATTGAAGGTGTTGAGCACCTTCTGAGGAGCTTAGTCACTGATGTGAAGTTAATTCATGCCCCTGGTGGCCACTCTACCATCCCAAGGCATCTCGGAACGTGTGCCTTCCTATGGATAAAATCCTACATTTTCTTTTATGTTTGTCCACTCCTTTCATTCTTCTTCTTGGTCTCTTATCTCTTGTAGACCAATAGTAATGGAGGATTTAGTTTGAGCCCTAACCAATTCATCTTTAACCTTTGCATGATCCTTTTAGAGTGGGGTTCTCTCCAGGGCATTCCTTAGTCTTTCAAGAGAGTGATACTCCCTGATTTGTAAATTGTGAGGCAGAGCATGCCATCTCCTTTGGAAAACTTGCAAGATTTCAGTCCCCAACAACATAAATGTGTCTTCAAAGTGGAGGGTAGTTTATTTCTATGTTTCCATGTACCAAGGGGAAATTTTCAGATCGGTGGAGATGATGTTGTGGTCACTGATGACATCTCTGGGGCTCACTAACTTTGTTTTGATTTATAAAGGCTCTTTCTCTTCTTTGGTCATCACCCTCTTCACTTCTTCATATCTTTTTTATTCATGGGTCAACCAAGAGTTCAGTGCCACTATTTTCATGTCCCCCAATCTTGAGTTGGGATTCCAAAAGTTCATGTACGTATCGTATTATGAATATAAAACTCAGCCATTTTTTTTCCTCAGTACTTACCTTCTGACAAAAATCAATGTATGTAATTGCTTTTTAGCATTAGAAAGGTAGAGAACCATGTTGTGCTAATGCTTTTATTTGGAATTTCAACCACTTATCATTTAGAAATATGGTATAGGACTTGGATGGTTGTCTGCATTGTATGGTTTCCATCGAAAAACTTTCCATGGTGTCAAGTTGTACCTTCTTTTCCTACAGTTGCTCCCTTAGCTTCTTGCTTTTGTCTGTAGCTTCTCCTTTATGAATAACTCCATTATCCTTAAGTTATTGAAATAATTTCTCATTTATTTCACTTTTCCTCCATGAGCCCCACATCTTCTACCTTCTTGGATCTTGCAATTTCCATCCATCTATGAGTTTTTTCTCTTTCCCTTTCCAACTCAAAGAAGAGTGGTATTGCCAATTTCTTGGGGATAATCCCACCTCCCTCAATGAATTTGTAGTAGGATCCAAGGTGAGGTTTTGGATTAGGCTCATGGAGTTCTTAGATACCTTCTTCTTCCCATTTTGATGTGGCTACCCCTTCATGTAGCATTTCTTGTTCCTCCTGTAATAGTCCTTCTTGCTCCTGTAGCAGCCTTTTTGTTTCCTGTATCTCCTCTATTTTCTCTTGTAGCACGACATATTGTGACTTGAACCTATTAGATGTGACTAATCTAGTGGTGCGACTCCCTATGCGTGGAAAATGTTTTTTACCCTTAGATTTAGGGGAGGTAACCTCCTTAAACGTCCCTTCACTAGGTCCCATTTCTTCTTTTTGGCTAGTTGACTCATCAATGGTTATGGAGACTCTTGAAGGAGGATGAGGTTCCCTTCCTTGATCTTGGTTATATTTCTCCTTTTAAATTACAAGGGGCCTTGCATGGGCTTTCTTCTCTTCGATTTTATAGGTGTGCCAAGTGTGGCTAAATTAGTAACCACCTCTTGTTCAGTGGTTCCCGGTGAGAGGATTATTTTCTTCTCTTGTTTTCTTTCCTTTGGGATTTAGAGGAAACCTCAAGGTTCTCTTACTCTTCTCTTTATTTCTCTCCCTCTTCTTCATTTGTTTCATCTTTCTCTTCCTCTTCTTCCTTTATTTTTTCTTTCTCTTCCTCTTCTTTCTCTTGTTCCACTTTCTCTTCCTCTTCTTCCTCTTTTTCTTCTTTCTCTTCCTCTTCTTCCTGTGTTTTTTATTTCTCTTCCTCCTCTGTCTTTTCTTCCCTACCCCTTGTACTAAATTTTGGTGTCTATTCTTGATGTGTGGAGGTAAGGATTTGTTTCTCAATGAAAGCCTCCCTATCCATGTCCACAAAGTCAACCCATAGCACAAGGTCCTTTAGGTGGCTTAAGGCATCGATGAAAATGATATTGATGAGGTCATGAAGGGAAATGTGTTGGTGATTCCGTTCCCTCACTTTTTGGCTCATTTCAATGATATAATGTAAGAGGAAATGTGGAACACTGAGCCTTCTTGGAATTGGTAACTCTATATGGAACCTTAGCTCATAGAGAAGCCTTAATTGATAGGAATGCACAATGCTCAATCTCCCCTCATAATATATGTAGTTGTGGATGTGATAGGCTACTTCACTCCAAGGGTAAGGGAGGCACTCTCTTTTTACTCCAATTTTGTACTCAACGTGTTTATCTTTATGGAGGAAGAAGTTTTTCCTGGCTATAACATTTACTATCTTATCCTTATTTCCCCATGGAACTCCTAAGAGTATGGTGGTTACTCTGTTAATGAGCTCCATGTTCAAATTTATGTAAATTCCTCTAACAACAGTAGTGGCACTGTCTTCTCCCACAGAATTGAGGGTCATGGAAAATTCATGGGTTACCTCATCATCATACCCCTTTAATTTATGATAGAACCCCATCCACTGATGTCTCAGAAAAATATCCCTAACAAGAGGATGCTGATGGATTATTTTGGTGTCTGTGGGTTTTGTTTAATTGAAACCTCCCCCCATGGCTCCTACTTCTCCTACTTTAAGTTATCTAAGGGAAATTTTTGAAGGCTTTCCTCTAAGCATTCTCGGGTGCAAAGGCATGGATACAGTGGATAATTTTTTTATCTTTTTGTGGTAGAGAAGAAGAAGGGTAATTATATTTGTTGTAGTGAGTTAAAAAACTTTTCCTCTACTCCCACCTTGTTTTCCTATGCAATAAAATAAAATTTTAGAGGAATTTACTTGTACAAGGGTTTGCTATAATATTCCTGTAGCAAACATAATTTTTTATCATGAAATTTCATGGAAAGTGAGGAGGAAGGAGGGAAATCACCCTTTTATGGATGGCTTATCTCTATTCTTGGGGATTTTTAGTACAATTCCTGATGGTTTGGGTTCCCTTTCTCCCCGTAATTTGGCCCATGTAACACCTGTTATGTCTTCCTGTAACAATTCAAGTGCTCTTGTAGTAGTGATATCCAGTCTTGTAGCACCTGCAAACTTTCCTTTTTATAGTTTTGTGGCACCCTAGGCAGGCTCTGGTAGCATCTATCTCATACTTTGGTACCTTAATGGGGTCCTCTCCAACCAGTTCTTGGGAAGGAGAAAATTTTCAAGTGGAATTGAGCCTTGTATTTTTATTCTAGGCTTTTGTGGTAATGGGCTTAGAGCGCTTTGGTGACTTGGCCTATCCATGAATTTCCTCTTTTATTCATTTTCCTTGCTCCTCATAATTATCACTCCCCCTATTTTGACTTTTTGACATTACATGGGCGGATAAGTAATGTGCAATTTACTAATCGACCGTGGCCAAGTTTACTGGCCAACTCCAACCCATAAAAACTCTATTCTCATTCATTAAACACATTTTTTCACAATTATGCGCATAGATAAGAGGTGATGGGTGTCATAGCTGAGCCTACTTATGATTTCCAATTGTTGGATGTGCATGAATGTTGTTGATTTGATGATCGATCAACTGTCCTCTAGAGGTTCTTACTTCCTTTGTTTTTCTTATGCACAGGTTCTCACAATATGATGATATAATTGACTAATGAATTATTTCTTCCATGCATGTCTCTTCCTAGTGTTCGATCTGCTACTACTGGAGTGAATATGTGACCTTACTACTGATCCTTAGGGATGGTGTGACTTCTATAAACCTAAAAAATGGCCTCTTGATGACTCAAGGTGGAAAAATATTCATTTTGGAGTTGCAAGAATCCTTGGTCTATGGTCTTGTTGGATCTGTGTCAGATTCTACATGACCGATCTCCTTCTTGTAACAATTATTTGGTTCCTTCTTAAAACCTCATACTGCATTCAGGGACTTGGACAAATCATAGTGGGTCTATGGATAGGAACAAAATCTTCAGAAGGTGGTGAAAGTTTGTGACAAAATGAAAAGGTGAAGGAAAAGTCATTTTTCTGTGTTTTTTTTTTGTATGGTCAAAGGTGGAATCTTGAGGATGAAATTGGCTAAATGGAGTGGATGAGAGGTGAAGGAATTTGGGTGGACCTCTCCCAACATTTCCCATGGAAAAACATGACCTTTTGGCCTCTTTTTACAAGTGGATATCCCTTCTGTAGCATTTATGGTTTCTCCTATAGTAATTCAGGACAATCCTGTAGGAGTTCAGGGCAGTCCTGCAACATTGTAGCAGAATTGGCTGCCAAGCCCAGGTTTGTCTTTTTTTTATAAATTTGAATGTTCAAACTTTTTTGTTTTTTTTAATAATTTCTATTTTTTTTAATTTTTTAATTTGTATTTTTATTAACTATATGTTTATTTATAATTTTTTTGATCTTTTTTTAATGTTTTTATTTATTTAGTTTTATGTTTTTTATTTTAATTTAATGCTTTTTGTTTTGTTTGTTTGTTTGTTTTTTTTTTTTTTTTTCTAATATTTTTTTGACTTTGTGTTTTTTTGTTAATATTTTAATATTTGTTTTTTAATTATGTTTGTTTGGAAATAGTTTTTTGAATTTTTGTATAATGTTTTCATATTTTTTATTTTTGATCTTTAGTAAGAAACATCACATTATAATTTCAAGAGTCTCGGCGTTTAGAACTACTCAGTGTAGTTCATCATCAAGAGAATAATGATTTTTATGATCCAAATACCTCTCTATATATATACTGCTGAGATGCACAGCGGTCAAAACGAGAAAATTAATAAAAATGAACATTATATATATATATATATATATATATATATATATATATATATATATATATATATATATATATATATATATATATATATATATATATCCTGATGATGATGATGAACTACACTAACTAGTTAGAAATGCATCGGCTCCTGAAATTAGTTATTCTTCCGAAAGATTTTTGATATAACATATATGGATCATAGAAGTTTACACTCTCAAGTATATATGTGTGTGTGTGTGTGTGTGTGTGTGTGTGTTTTTAAATTTTTTAATATTTTTAAATTTACTTCTTATTACTATTATTATTTCTCAATCTTTTATTTATTTTTATTCATATTTTTTTATTTTGTTGTGTTTTAATATATATTTTTATTTAATTGTTATTTTTTTAATTCTTTTTGTTTTTTACTTTTTTTCCAATGTTTTAATCTTTGTTTTCTTTTGTATTTTTCATATTTATTTATGTATTTATTTATTATTTTATTTTATTTTATTTTTTCCTATAGGGTCCTTGTGAATCCTAGACTAGCAATCTCATTATGTGTTAATTTGATTGTTGATTTTAAAATTTTCTTTATAAAGGATCGAGTGCACCCTCACAATGTGTCAATTTCATGGTTGATCTATAAGTTTCCATTACAATGGGTCAAGTTTTCCTATGTTGTGTCTCAATTTGAGGTTGACTTTTAATTTTTTGTTGCAATGTGTCAAGTTGTCTTTGGCTAAGATTTTATAGCTGTCATACTTTTAGAATTTAAAAAAAAATGACAGATTTTTGGAGGATGCATAGAGAGTTTCAGGTGGGGGATCACATGTACCTCCACATTAAACCAAGGAGAAGCTCACTGAAAGTGGGGTATGGTGATGATTTGAAACCCAATTTTTGTGAACCTTTTTAGATTTTGGAGAGAGTGGGACCCATGGTTTTTAGAATAGCCATATCTCCCACCATAAAGGTAGATGATATATTCCACATATCCTTATTGAAAATGTATGTGTCTGATTCTAATCATGTGATTGATTGGTCTATGATACCGGTGGATCCCAAGGGAGAGCTCCAATCCAAACCTTTGTGTATCCTAGACCACCAGAGGCAGACTGTTCTTGTGCAATGGAAGCACTTTGGACCTGATGAGGAAATCTGGGAGCATGCAGATCTAATAAAATCATTTTATCCTTTTTTGTTTAATATGTAATGGATGTAAAATAGTTATTTCCATAAACCTCTTTTTTTATTTTCTTTTTTGGTTTCGTAGGAACACTGAGAGAAATGTTTCTTTAAGTGGGTGGGGTTTGTAATGCCCATGCGTTGATTACGATTGTTATAATTTTTTTTGTATAATTTAGCCTCTCAACATATTATTTGATTATTGGAAAAACTATTTTAATATAATGAAAATTATTACAATGAAATTCATTCATATTCTAATCATAGTTCCAAATTGTATGAACGTTTTGTTTGATGTTAATCATGCATTAAAAATCTAATTAATAACAAATTAGAATAAGAATATAAGTAATGCTTGGACATAACTGATTATGGGTTAATGTTTTAATTAATAATTAATTAGTAATTATAATATTAAAAATTAAGTAACGCTTGGAATAAATCAATTATGAACTGATGTTTTAATAATAATTGACTAATCATTATCATATTAATAGTTAATTATTATTTAATCTGAGGAGAAGGGACAACATGCCATATTTTTGAAGGGATGGGGTCTGATGTGAACTGCCATACCCATATAGCCTAAATTTATTATTGAATTCCCCAAGGCTGGAAAGGTTGATCTAATCTGATTTCGGCATTAATGTAAAGGCGACGTTGTTCCAAATTTATTCCCTTCTTGTAAATCAGACAATGTGTTCAGGAAGGAAACATAGGGGGAAAGAGTTACCTCTCATCCATACTTGGGAGGTAGCTCAAAATTGCCATAAATATACAAGAATATTAACAGAAAGGTTTTATTAGGGAAGTCTCGGGGAAAAGTTATTGTTGGTAACAATCCATGGAGATATTTTCTTCTACATTGGACTGTTCCCACCTTACTTCCCTATACACAAACCAAGGAGAGTAACCATAACCTCTAACCAGCTTATAGGAGCTTTTCAACTCAAGCTGTTGTCATAGTCAGAAATTAAGTTGGTTGCTCGTTGATACATAGTTAGTTCTCTCTTCCATGTAGCAATGAATAATTTGCATGCTATCAATTGTCTATCCATGTTGTTATCACTCCACCAAATCTCTAAGGTTGAAGAAGAAATCCCAACAGAGGTAGCCACAGACCAATATTTTAGCTTGGTATCTAGCCCTACCAAACCAGAGAGGGATCTATCCACCAGTGTTACAGGAATCTCCAATCACTCACAAGTACTCATGATTCCGACTCTGATCTTCAACCAAACGAGTTGATTTTAATCTCAGTGATTAAAACTCGTGTTGATCGAGTTTGACTCACGATTTCAGAAATTTGTAGAGGACTCAATGAGCCACTCAGATTCTTATGTTAAAAGACTGCAAGGTTTTATTTTATGGTTTCGCTTTCACTTCTTCTTACCTCCTGCCATGCTCACAGTTTGCCTTTATTTATTCTTGCCACCTACCTATCTAAAGATGTCGTGGATCAAACGATACCATTGTCAACTTTTTCCCTCACTACGCGCACTTCGGATTTGATAAACCAAAACCATTTCTCTAATTCATCAAGGTCACGATGGGTTTCGCTGGTCAACTTCACGTATACAGTATTAGTGAATCGATTTCATGTATTAGGCAACAAATTTAGCATTGGTTGGCTCACTTGAATACGCTTATTTCCGAATTTCCTATGCCTTAGGTCTAGCCACACCACCCTTGCCTCGCCCAAAGAGTCACCTAACTGAACTACAGGTCTGCTTACCAAACATGAACTATTTTCCCCATTGCTCATGCTACTAGCTATTGACTTGGATGGTATAAGTACATATTTGTGGTTACTCCCTGATGGTTGAGTAACATTCTTCTCCTTTACAAGGACCTATAATAATGAAACAATTCCTTAAATTCATTTGTTGTTGTCGAGTGTAGGTGATCTACCAATGGGTATAATGCATTACCAACCCAAACTTAACCCAATTTAGAAGTCATGCTAGTGTAACCCCAAGTAAGATTTTAGTAGGTCAGCGGTGTTGGTTGAAAAAAACCTGGAAGTTCCTCATCTCGTTTGAAACTTTATACTGTTTTTGAATGTTTTCCAATACTAAATATAGTTTATACTTGAAGTATACACATTGTCCTCATGATTTTTTGGACATCTATTGATATTATGAAGTGTTTGGACATGGATTTATTGAATATCAATGAAAAATGTTTTTTTTTCATTTAATATAATGTATATCTTTATTTATTGTATTCACCGATTTTTTTCTATTTTTTTCCCGATCCGATTAAAAATCTTCGCTCTTTTGCCTCAACAATTTATTGTCGATTCCGAGTCTGGTAACATTTCTATCCTCAATGTCACATCCAAGAGGGCTGGATGAATTAGGGTTTTAGGCTAGGTATGAAATGGAAAAGGGTTTGTTTTTTTTTATTGGTTTTTCTGGATGAGGATTAGGTCAAAGAGGCTAGGTTATGGAAAATAAGATGGGAAGTGCAGTCCATTCAATGGGGCAAGGTAGGTAGAAAGCTTAGCACTTTAAGGTGATTTTGTGAGATGGTTTCATATTGATGAGGATATAGGAATATCATAAGAGATGCATTCTTCCTAAACTGAAGAAAATGGACAAATTATGAATAATTTCCTAAAGAAAAGCATGAAAGAACATGTATTCACATGTATTCTACCTATCAACTTGAAAATCATCATATAATAGACATGAAATGGTTTATGAGCTTACAAAACATTCATAAAAATGAAACAGGAGAAAAAACAATTCCAAACATCAATACCACAGGTATCCCAAAGAAATAGCTACAACTCTTCATTAATTTCAGGACAAACTGATTACAACATAGTCCTTGATCAATACAACAACATCGAACTGATTCCAACCCTTGCTAAGAGTGAAGAAAGGGAAGATATAGACATCAAAAAAACATTCTCTCATCCTCAAGGGTCGAATCCCTGAGTTGAGGAAGAGATCCACAAAAATATGAACTGATAGCTGGAGTATAGGGAGCTCTAAGTGACTCCTCCCTACTTACATTGAAACTGATTCATTTGATTTGATGATAACTTTTAAATCATGAATCTACTGCTAGGTAACTTATCCACATCATAATTACATTTACCATCCTCAATTACATAGGTGAAATAATCATTCTTATAGATAAAAGTCAAATTTTCATTGAAAATTCAAAAATATCAGCAATTGGTCAAGTGCGCCATTTTTATGCCAGGTGCACCCTCATAGTGCCAAGTGTGCCCTCCATGTTGCAGGTTGCTTTTTACTAAGTTGTAGGTGTCCAAACCGGGCTCAAGATGGCTTGTTGGAAAGCCCTCAAGTCTACTTTCTAGATCTAGCTTTAGTTTTCAAAATGAGCTAATTTTCCTTGTCAAAACTTGATCCTCCGAAGACTGCTTAGTGCACAGTGCCAAGGCCAAAAATAAGGCAAAACCATGATTTTTTGCTTTTTTTTTTACAATTTGACCTGTTATTTTTGCAAAACAAGGTTGGAAAAGTGGATTTTTTAGATGTATTTATCATTTTGCATCCAATTGTGGTGGCCTTTTGGTCAAAACGTGGCTAAAAAAAGACCGCAATGCCAGGGGCACTGCACACTTGACAATTTCGTTGTCATAACACTGTCTAGGAACACATAAAAAAGATAGAACTTGCAAAAATGACCCAAAATGTTTCAAAATTAGTGAAGTGAGTGCTAATGGTGTGGCTAGGCTTGGAGTGAAGCCTTAGATAGTATATCCAACCTCCTTTTCTCTTGTTGCATGGTCAAATCCTCAATTTTTGCATTGGCTCTTTTGAGCTTAGCCTTTGCAATTTTGTCTCTTTGGGCATAGTGTTTGACCTTCCTCCTCAGTATGTCATTATCTTTGTTTTCCTTCTCCAAAATTTTCTCTAGGTGCTGGTTAGCTCTATCAAGCCATGACTCCCGGTTTTCATTGATTACCATTGCAAATTTTTCATTCAAGGTGAGTTGATTAGCAAGCTCAACCTCTTTTTGCCTTTCTAGTGCTAAAGCTCTTTTCATCCCTCTAGTCTTAGGAATTTTCCTTGGAACTTGTTCTACTGCCTCATCTGTTACAGCATATGTTTCAAGTGTCTCTTCAAGCAAAAATTTGGCTTTTTATGCGTCCCTTTGGGCTTTGATGAATTTGACCTCATCAATGACATGTTTTGTTTTCAACTGCTAGTTCCCCTGCTCAAGAAAGTCAATGACAAGTTTGGACCTGTCAAGATTAGTTTGAAGCTCTATAATATTGTCTTCTTTATCCTTGATGATTATGCTATTGACCTCATCATCATTATGCTGATCTAGCTCAACAAGATCAAAACCATGTTCTGTCTCATGGAGGTCCACCTCCTCATGTCTAATCTCTACCTCAATCTCTTCCTCTGTCATCTTTTGCCTCCCTTTTTCTGTATTCTTTTTTGATGTAGAAGGCAATGCCCCTCCGAGAATCTATGGGGAAAACACTTTCTTGTGACCTCTCTGGTATGTTTTTTCAAATGGCTCTATCACAACCTGCTTAGCCTTTTGAGGCTCACTAATTTTAGCTCTGCTAGGTGATCCAGTCTCAATGTGGGATGGAGATGATGGTGGTGAAATAGATGAATGAGACTGATCTGATGATGATGCATGAACTGTGCGTTGAGATGGAGGAATGGATGTGGAAGGATGAGATGATGAAGGTACATCTTGGGCACGCTGAATAGGTGGAGCAATGAATATGTCATTAGCTATGAATGAACTCCATGGAATCTTCAATTTTTTGAGGTGATGGAGGACTATGATTTTGATGAGGGAGTGGTGAAAAATACATTTCATTTGGTGTTCATACTCTCTCTTCTAGACAGTAAATGCCATATAATTAATGCTTCGGAAGAGGTAGTAGGGTATGTTGAGCATCTTTACCCTAGTGAAGTGCATTAATAGCCGGATGTGATAGGTATATAGTCTAGAAAACATACCTTCACAAGAAAAGTATTTCATAATGATTTTCATCATGGAAGCATATCTCTCCAAGAGGTAAGAGAAAGGAAAAATCCTCTTTCTTTCATTCTTGTATCTAGGTTTAATGTATGGCTCATAGTATTGCTCCTCCAAGTATTTTTTCTTGAACCATTTCTCCCCAACATTTGGGATCCCGGTGGTAGTTGATATAATGGTAGGTGACACAATAAAAGTGACACTAGCAAGAGTAACCTGGTTCTCATGGAGGTTAGAGATGAAATGTCTAGTCAACATACCATGGTGTTAGACCCTATAAATTTTCTCACAGAATACAAAACATCCAACATGTTTGAAACATGTCACATCCATAGGAGATGCCAAGATTTCCCTGGTATTTTTTGGCTCAAGTCTAAGTATTCTCCCCCTTTTGTGTGGCCTCTTCTCCTCTATTTCTTCTCCCTCACTATGTGGTCTGTTTTCTTCTTCTGCCATGGTTTTTTGGTGTTAAATACCTAGGGAGGTGTGATGATTACTGAATGTGGTTTTTAGGAATAGGGAATGGGATAGGGAAATTGAGGGAGATGCGGGTATGGATTTATGAGTTTAAGGGATGATACAGGGAGTAGGGATGTAGAGGGGTTTGGAATAGGAAATTAATTATAGGTGTAGGGAATTGGGAGCCTAGGAAAATAATGTACCTAGGGCTTAGGGTTTTAAGGGATGAAAGTATTTAGAGAAAGTGAAATGTAATGTAGGGTTTTAGGAAAGAGTCTTTTTACAATGTGAGAAGGTTAATGAAGGATTAGGGACTGTAATTTCGGATCTGAGAATGTAATGGGATTTTTTGGGGTAAAATAGGGTTTTAAACTCGAATAAATAAACCAATTTCTTTTAAAAAACTTCACAAACACAAAATATACTTGATGGAGAAGAGGAATGGAGCAATCATAGATTACTTTCTTTGCTGGAGACCATGGGGACCACTGCTGAAGTCTGGAGGCAATGGCACAAATATTTGAGGCATTTCTAGCAATTGTTGAGGAAAATGGGCAAACATGAAGCGCATAAAGAAGAAACACATTGCATAAATCAGGCATACAGTGCCACACACCAGTGTGCCATCCCTTTGGCAGGTGCGTCGCGCTTCCCCTGTTTTGCGAATTTGGCCTTCTAAACTTTATTTTTCAGCTATGCTGAGTTTTCTCGATGATGGTTGGAGACAAATGAATTTGAATTGGATGCCATGAGGGATTTAATACTTGAGTGAAATAGATTTTTTTTTATTGAAATCCCACTTTGATAATGTTTTAAATTTCACTTTTCAAACCTTTGGAAAATACCCTTTACACTTTGAATTTTTTCTTTGCAAGTTAATCATGCCGGAGTAGGTACTCTTTGGTTTGACATTTTTTGTTTCAGTTTGGCATGTAGAGTTGAGTTGGTAGCTTGGGAATATTACTTATTACATATAATGAACATAAAATTACATTAAAATAAAAATAAATTACATCTCTATTTTTTGAATAAAACTACATTGCAGAATAAAAATCATAACTTGAAAGCAGAATTAGAACTTTGGAAATCTTCCTTGGAGATAATCTTTCATGTTGGAAAATCCTCTTCAGATGATAAAAGAATATTATTTCAACCACTCTCATACTTTTTCTGACCTTATGCAAATGAAATGGTGTTTTATTTGGACCTTGGAAAATGAAAACTAGTGACCTAATGGTACCTTGAATGACCAGACTCCATGGTGACTTTGAATGACATAATGATATAATGAAATGAACTTTCAAGGCTGATTTATGCTCAAAAATAAATGAAGGTGGGCCTTAAAATATGAATTTTTTGAGGGAGAGTGAAGTTTTATGACTACGGCTACCATCAGTGAGAGAATTTTTTGCATGACCTCATGGAATGATTAAAAATTTCTGAGTGGGACTCCTAAAATGATATGAAAAGAGTATTTTTGATCACTAATGGCAGTATGAAAATACTAACACTAGCATTGGCCTTATTGGTGATGATAGCTCTGAAAGAAGTTTCAAGAACCACAAAAATCTGGATTTTGTGGATTAGTGCCTCTTCCATTGGGTCCATTAGGGGAATTTTGAGGTCTAAAATGGGCCTCCTAAGAAAAATGTACAACAAAAAATAAATTTATAAGAACCAATAGGATTCAAGATGATTACGTCAACCATGGGGGATGATTCACCATTTTTGGAGTAAAAAAGTAAAAATATTAAAATATAATAAAATAATAAAACTACTTTTTCGACTCGTATTTTCATCTTATCTCCCTAATTTTTTACTGAAATTTCGAGCGAGAGTACTCGTTGGATGAAAAATTTAATTCCTCATCCAAGGATTACCCATGTTGCATACTTTTGATGGACCCTGCTACACGAAAAATGCGAAATACATGAAAAAACGTGATTGCAATCATGTTTTTCATGTATTTATAGTTTTTCACATAGAAGGGTCCATTAAAAGTATGAAACATGGGTAATCCTTGGATGAGGAATCAAATTCTACATCTAAATATTGTTACCACTTGAAATTTGAGTAAACCCATAGGGAGATAAGTTGAAAATATGAGTTGAAAAAATAGTTTTGTTCTTTTTTCCCTCTAAAATTTGATGATGTAATCAAATATTATTTTATTATTTCCAGTATTATTTTATAATTTATTTAGGAGGCCCATTTTGACCTCAAAACTCCCCTAATGAATATGGTCAAAAACTCAAACTGAAAACATGACTAAATGATGACAACTCAAATGACACAAACTAACTTTGAACTGTCTTGAAATTGACTAAAAGAAAATTACTCAAGATTTGACTTGCTTGAATGAAAACTGAACTTTTTTGAAAATGGCAGAAAATCAGTGAAGCTCTATTTCCTTCACTTCGGGCTCCAAGCTCCAGTAATTCTCTACTTCACAATTACATAAAATGTAACTGATATTTACGATGAAATGGAAAACTGATCGAGAAATTTGTTTTAGAAAAGATAGTGTTTCAGGAGCCTACCATTAACTAGTCCTCCTAAACAATCTTTTCCATTCATCTCTTCAAGAAAATAAGCATTATGTCCCCGAAAATTTAATCTGATATGGCCCTTTCCATAAATTCTCAAATTTACCATGCTTACCCTTCTCTTCATTTCTGGCATCCCAACAAAGTACTGCATCTCCTATCTTGAAGTTGTCTTCCTTAGTTTTCTGATCATAGATATTCTTTATCTTGTCATGAAGTTTTGAAGTATTATGAAATAATTCATCCCTTATCTGTTGAAGGTGTATCATTTGATTAATACAACATTGTATGTCATTTCCTCAGTGCTTGATTCTTGCAGAAATTTCATTACCAGGACTACTAATGATGAAGGAAACACAGTATCGACATCATATACAACTTGAAAAGGAGACATACCAACATAATTCTTATTACTCATTGGATCTGCCCACAACGCATTAATTAGATTTTTATTCCAATTCTTTTTATTCGCCTCTAACATCTTCTTAATGATACTGAACAATGACTTATTAGAGGACTCCACCAATCCATTACCTTGCAGGTAGTAGGTTGTAGAGTTTCCCAAGTTAATGTTATATCTGTCACAAAACTCAGTCATCTTCTTATACTTGAATGATGCCACATTATTTGTGATAATCTTAGTAGGAAAACCAAAACAGGACAAAATATTAGTTTCTAAAAACTGAATGATGACAAAATCTATTGCTTGCCTCATCGAGATTGCTTCAATACATTTTTTAAAGTAGTCTATGGCTATCAATATCCACTTGTGCTGAGAAGATGATTTTGGGTGAATATTTCCTATGAAATCGAAGCCCCACTGCTGAAATGGTGCATGTACTGAAATAGGTTGGAGTGGTGACCAGAGAAGCTTTCTCTTACCCTGAAAAACTTGACATTCATGGCATATCATTACTGCTTTGTAAACATCTGAAAAAAGTGTCGGCCAATAATATCCCTCTCTAAATATTTTATTGGTCGTGGTCTTCCAATATAGGTGGCCCCCACAATATCCTTTGTGGAATTCATTCATCACTTCCTTAGATTCTTCTTCGACCAAAAAGTTCAGCAACACACCTCCGAGATCCTTCCAGTAAAGTGCATTATCCAGTATGCAATTCTTTGAAGCTTTGAGTTTCAAAGATCTGCGTTGACTCTTAGTCATGCCTACATGAGGGTTTAGGTGTTGCAAAACATAAGAAATATCAGAATATCATGGAGATGAAAAAAATATATTGGATACCTGAATGATATTCACTTCTTCTTCATTTTTAGAAAAAGATGAAATCAAGTTGATGTCAGGGGCATGAAGATTTGACTCAGCCATGAGCTTTTCTAAGCCTTGAACTTTGATCAGCTTGGTGGGCTTGATCAAGGTCATACTCCAGTAATGTTGCTATCCATATTCCTTGCCTACCTTCTGGGTCTGTCTGCATGAGAACTTCTTTCACAATTGCATTAGGTACATAGGCAAGAGTGTGTGAATGTGATATGTAAACTCTAAAATATTTCAACGCTTTGACCAAAGCCACAGCTTGTTTCTCTATGATGTTGTAGTGAAGGCATATATCTCTTATATTGTGCCTGAAAAATGCAAATGTTAGCTCTGTTTTATCCCTTTTCTACATCAAGACTATTTCCATAGTGTGCTGAGAAGAAAATGAGAATATTATGAAATCACTAGTATAATCAGGACTTATCAAAATTGGGGCAGTAGTCAAGGAAAACTTATCTGTATGGAAATATTTTTGGGCATCTTCGAGCCACTTCACATCACTATCTTTCTTCAACATATTTTTCAATTCTCTAAGATGATCTGCTAAATTAGGAATGAATCTACATAAGAAATTCATCTTACCATTGAATGCGTGTACTTCCTTTTGCTGTGAGGGAAATCAATCTGTTGAATTTCTTGAACACGTGAAGGGTCAATCCGGATCCCATCCTTGGAGATGATGTGACCAAGGATTTTTCCCTCCTCCATGGAAAACATGATTTTCTTTGGGTTGAGAGATATTCCAAACTTCCTGCATCTTTCGAAAACAATTTTCAAATGGTGCAAATTTTATTCATCAAAATGTGAAAACATTTTCAAGTCATCTAAGTAAAAAGCTAAGAAAACATATTTTTCATTGGAAAATGCTATGTCCATGGCCTGGTGGAATGTGGCCCCTGCATTTTTCAAACCAAATGGAATTCTGGCATATTTGAAGGTGCCGCAAGGTGTAGTAAATTTTTTCTTGTCTTGATCATCTTCATGCACCAAAATTTGGTTGTACCCTCAATAACCATCCAACATTGACATCCGAGAAGAACTGACAACTCTTTGAAGTATATGGTCCATATTTGGAAGTCGATAGTTGTCCTTAAGGGACACTTTGTTCAAGTTTCTGAAATCTATTCAGAGTCGTATTTCTCCAGTCTTCTTTCTCACTGGGACCAAATTTGAAATCCAATCAGAGAATCTGATCGAGACAATGATACCAGACTTGAAAAGTCGATTTACCTTTTTTTCAATTGATGGCAACAATTTGGGATTTATCCTTGTTAACTTTTACCGAAAGGGCTTTTGATCAAACTTGATAGGAATAGTGTGTTGAATGATGTTCATGTCATACATCTTTAAATTTTCATATTCCCATGCGAAAACATCAGAAATTCAGAAAGTAATTTAACATATTCAACCTTTACCTCAAGAGATAAGGACTTGGATGGTTTCAACATCTTTGGTTTGTTAGTTGTCCCAATGTTTACATCTTTAGCACCCTTTTCCATAGGCAACAATGTAGGCTTCCTTGCTACGCCATCTTGGTCAAAAAATTCTTCCAAAGGTATGAGACCTTTGAGAATATTGTTGTCTTTCAGCTGTAGTATATCCATCTGATTTGCTTCTATATCTTGGTCATCTTTATCAGAAATTTGATCTATAGAAAAATTCTCAAATTCGTCTTCACCTTGGAGAAAGTTGTTTATCTACTTAGCATCCCAGAAAACTTGCCAATATTGCAAGTTATCGGGAACAGTGGGCCGGTGCTTCACATGAATCTCAAATTTTATGTTTGAAAAGATGGGGATTTTGAAATTTCTTGCAGCTTTAGCTAATAAATCTGCCATGAGATTTTGATTCCTTGGCACCACTGTAAGTATACACTCCTGAAACATTTTCAAAATATCAAGTACAACATTCCTATATTGTCTCATTCGAGGATGATTAGCTTGATATTCACCTTCAACTTGCTTGATCACAAGTTTTGAATCACCATACACCACAATCCTTCTTGCACCTAGTTTCTTCAATATATTTAAACCAGTAAGAAGTGCTTCATACTCGGCTTCATTATTTGTGCAATCAAAAGCTAATTTATAAGAGCAAAACCTTACATTTGTATGGACCTTATTCTGCTGATGAAAAGGGTTGTGGACCCAGATTCCAATGCGTGACCCATATTTCCCAAGGGCACCATCAAATTTCATGGACCATAAACCATTCTCATCTTTCTAGACCTCTAAATGATGAAACTCTAATTTCTATTTTGGCTCAACTTTATGAACTGTCTCTTCATGCTTTTCTGAACTTTCTCCCACTTTATCTAATGGATGTTCTGGATATTTCACTGCTTCCTCTGATGATTGTTTTGATAAGCTTTTAATATTCATCTTTTCTTTTGCTATAACTTCTCTAATACAATTATGGATCTCTGTAACATCTTCTACATCTACTAGTTGGATATCTACATCATTTAAGGCACTATCATTAAAAAAAATGAATGACTCTAAATCTGTATGTACAATGTTTATCAGATGATTATTAGGCTTTTATTTTCTTGTGATCATATATTTCATCTTAGTTTCACGGTACAATTTTCTAAATTTCCTAAAAAATGGAATAGTAGCATAATTAAATTCTAATTGCAATGTGCCTCGTAATTCCGCCCCCCCCAGGATCTTGAAAACAACATTCCAAAGTGTGGTGGTATGTCAGCTACCACCACATCCATTAGAAAATTATTTTCCAAAATCTACTCTAGGGAGACTACCAAATATTTAATCAAACCAATACAATGGACTTTACCTAAATCGGAGTATAAACCATGGTAGGGATGAGTAATGTCAAGGCCAAAATTCTCCATTATGGCTTTTGGCATCAGATTGTGGGAGGCTTCGGAGTCTAATATGGAATTATGTAAAATGCACTGGTGGATTCTTAGACTCAAGTAAAAAGGAGGAACCTCCCTATCTTCTAATTGGTCGTCAATAGTAGGACCAAAAATGAGTTCGAGTTGATCATATTCGACATTTACCATGTCGGACAAAGGATCTACTTTAAGCATCTTGGAAACATGGGACTTGTACTGGTTGTTCTTAACAAACTCGGTTAAGGGGATAAACACTTTTGACTTTGAAATTTATGTATCTAAACTAAAGGGAATAGTTTTGTCTACCTCTTTAATGACGATGTCTCGTTGTCCAGCATGGTATTTTGATGAAACTTCTTTCTTCTGGTTTTCCTTTTCCTTATTGGCTAAACTTGTGGATGTCTAATTTAATTTATTCTGATTTTTGATCATAGTCTCTTTTCCGTTATTCTGATTTCTCGAAGGATTATACCTTGTTTGAGTGTGTTTTCGCTGAGATGCTCTCTTTTGAATAGGATTAACCGGTACATCTCTGCTCCTCAATGACATATTCCTATTTTGTGAACTAAGTGCATTCAAGTACCCCTACTGGTAATCATCTCATTTAGTCTCTAATTCATGATCATTAGCAAGGATAAAATATTCATCTTTAGGTTGATCTTTCTTTTCAAAATACTCCTCGACTTTGGTAAAAGACATAGGAAGATCATCAACTTTGAAAAGGAGGTTTTCCTCAACAATTGCATCTTCATATTCTTCTTCCCCTTGAGCATAGTTATGTTGCAAGGGTGTCCTGATTTGTTGTTGCTACTGTTGTGGTTGTTCGGGAGCCCGTTGTTCTCTCTGCTTAACCCTTAACTGAGGGCGTTGTTCACCTCTATAGTTAGGATTTATGACCTCAGGTTGCCTCTCTATGATGGACATCCTGTCAACAGTAATTCTCTCGTCATTTCTAGCTCTAGCTCTCTTCATCAGCAGATTTGCTTAACGCTGATCACATTCTTTTGCATATCTTCCAGTGCAGCTGGATTTCTTTCCCTTAATGGGTAATCCATGTCAGCGTCAAATTCATCTGGATAACATATGAGAGACAAGCTTGGAGGAGGCTTGATATCAACGGGAATTGCATTGTAAATCCTATTAAATCGAGTATTGAAATCTTAAACTGATTCATTGAGATTTTATTTTAATGTTCTCATACTCAAAAAGAAACTGTAAGAGATTTTTCTTTACCTCCCACCGGGCTATAAACAAATTAGTGAGTTAGTCTGGTGTGGAAATGGAATTAGCAGTGAGAGACCTAAACCAAACTTTGACATCTCTAGAGAAGCTCTGGGCTATAATCCTCATTTTTGCATTGCCAACATCGACTTACTCCAAATATATGAATTCAGTGACTTTAACAATATGTTGTCTTGCAGATATGGTGAATTTTTCATAAAAAAAGGGGATTCTTTGGCCATAACCTTGAGGTAATTCATTCAATTGGGCTGGTAAGATAAGTGGGGCAAATATTTCCATGATTACTGTTGAATGAAGTATTGGATTGACAACAAGAGGGATTGGATGAATAGGTAAAGAAACAGAATTTGTTGGTAATTAAGTAGTAGGTATGAATGATGAGGTCAAAGGAGCAGATGAATAAACTACAATTAACTGAGTTTGAGGTTGAGTTGAGATAGAAAATTCCTCTTGATGGTAGAATTGGATCCAATCTTTGTGTCAAGGTTATATTCGGGCTTAATCTCTTCAAAAAACCAATCTTTTAGAGGAATAAGGTCTAATTTAGAAAATTAATTGACCTCAGATAATCTTAAAGGATCAAATACTATGTTGGATAAAGAGATTTCAGACTTGGATTTAAACAATGACAATTCAAATTTCAAATCATATGGTATATCTTCAAGAGAAAGTAGCTTAGCAGGTAGAGAAACTAATCTTACCAATGGAACTAGTCCTGATTGAATGTTTGTAGTTTGATATCTATGCCTTCGAGATATATCCTCTGGATCATCTACCGGATCAAATGGATCAGGGTGAGGGTTTTCTCAGGTATATCTTCTCAAAGCCAAATCTACAATATTAGCACTTAATTATCGAATTAGCCTTTCTGAAACTTAACTGTATCATTCAAAGGATAAAATTCTAAAATTTCTTGTCGTGCACCCAAAGAAAATAAAGCTTCCGTTCCCCAGCAACGACGCCAGTATGTTATCAGTCCACCATATCTCTAAGGCTGAAGAATAAATCCCAATAGAGGTACCACAGACCAATGTTTTGTCTTGGTATGTATCCCTACCAAACTGGAGAGGGATCTGTCCACAATTTCATAGTGAAGAGGGCTGGATGAATTAGGGTTTTAGGCTAGGTATGAAACACAGAAGGGTTTTTTTTGTTTTTATTGGTTTTAATGCATGAGGATTAGGTCAAAGAGGCTAGGTTAGGGAAAATAAGATGGGAATTGCAGTGCATTCAATGGGGCAAGGTAGGTAGAAAGCTTAGCAATTTAAGGTGATTTTGTGAGATAGTTTCAGATTGATGAGGAGCTAGTAAGATCATGAGATATGTATTCTTCCTAAACCGAAGAAAATGGACAAATTATGAAGAATTTCTCAAAACAGAGCATGAAAGAACATGTATTTTTCCTATCAACTTGAAAATCATCATATAATAAACATGAAATGGTTTATGAGCTTAAAAGAAATTCATACAAGTGAAACTGGAGAAAAAACAACGCCAAACATCCATACCACAAGTATCCCAAAGAAATAGTTGTAAATCTTCATAAACTGATTACATTATAGTCCTTGATCAATACAACAATATCCAACTGATTCCAACCCTTTATAAGAGTGAAGAAAGGGAATATACAGACATCAAAACAAAATTCTCTCATCCTCAGGGGTCTAATCCCTGAGTCGAGGAAGAGATCCACAAAAATATGAACTGATAGTTGTAGTATAGGGATCTCTAAGTGACTCCGCCCTAATTACATTGAAACTGATTCATTTGACTTGATGATAAATTTCACATCATGAATATGGCCCTAGGTAAATTATCCAGATCATAATTACATTTACCATCCTCAGTTACATAGGTGAAATCATCATTTTCAATGATAAAATCCAAATTTGCAGTGAAAATTAAAATATATCAGCAATTGGTCAAGTGCGCCATTTTTATGCCAGGTGGACCCTCCATGTTGTAGACTGCTATTGACTAAGTTGTAGGTGTCCAAACTAGGCTCAATATGGCTTGTTGGAAATCCCTTCAAGTCTAATTTCTAGATATGACTTCAGTTTGGAAAGTGAAGATGATTTTCCCTGTCAAAACTTGATCCTCCCAAAACTACTCAATGCGTAGTACCAAGGCCAAAAATAAGGCAGAACCATGATTTTTTGCTTGTTTTTTGACATTTTGACTTGCTAGTTTTACAAAAAAAAGGCTGGAAAAGTGGATTTATTAGATGTATTTTTCATTTGGCATCCAATGGTGGTGGCATTTTTTTTCAAAAAGTGGTTCAAATAAGAGCATAGTGCCAAGGGCGTTGCGCGCTTGACAATTTTGTTGTCATAACATTGTCCAGGAACACATAAAAAAGACAGAACTTGCGAAAATGACCCAAAATGTTTCAAAATTGGTGAAGTGAGTATTGTTAGTGTGGCTAGGCTTGGAGTGAAGCCTCGGCTAGTATATCCAACCTCCTTTTCTCTTTTTGCATGTTCAAAGCCTCAATTTTTGCATTGGATCTTTTGAACTTGGCCTTTGCAATTTTATCTCTTTAGGCATAGTGTTTGACCTTCCTCCTCAGTATGTCATTATCTCTATTTTCCTTCTCCAAAAGCTTCTCTAGGTGCTGGTTAGCTCTATCAGGTCATGGCTCCCGGTTTTCATTGATTACCATTGCAAATTTTTCATTAAAGGTGAGATGATTAGCAAGCTCAACCTCTTTTTTCCTTTCTAGCGCTAGAGCTCTTTTCAGCCCTCTAGTCTTAGGCCTTCTCCTTGGCACTTGTTCTAATGCCTCATCTGTTACACCATATGTTTTAAGTGTCTCTTCAAGAAAAACTTTGGCTTTTTTTTGCCTCCCTTTGAGCTTTGATGAATTTGACCTCATCAATGACATGTTTTGTTTTCAGATGTTGATTCTCTTGCTCAATAAAGTCAATGACAAATTTGAACCTGTCAAGATTAGTTTGAAGCTCTGCAATATTGGATTATTTCTCCTTGATGATTATGCTAGTGATCTCATCAACATTATGCTCATCTAGCTCAACAAGATCAAAATCATGTTCTATCTCATGGAGGTCCTCCTCCTCATGTCTAATCTCTGCCTCAATATTTTCCTCTGCCATCTTTTGCTTCAATTTTTATGCCTGATTTTTTGATGTAGAAGGAAAGGCCCCTCCCACAATATGTGGGGAAAACAATTTCTTGTGACCTCTCAGGTATGTTTTTTCCAATGGCTCTTTCTCAGCTTACTTAGTCTTTTGAGGTTCATTGATTTCAACTCTGCTAGGTGATCCAGTCTCAATGTGGGATGGAGATGATGGTGGTGAAATAGATGAAGGAGTCTGATCTGATGATGATTCATGAACTTTGGGTTGAGATGGAGGAATAGATGTGGAAGGATGAGATGATGAAGGTACATCTTGGGCATGATGAATAGGTGGAGCAGTGAATATTTCATTAGCTATGAATGAACTCCATGGAATATTTAATAGTTTGAGGTGATGGAGGACTATGATTTTGACGAGGCAGTGGTGAAATAGACCTTGCATTTGGTGTTCATACTCTCTCTTCTGGACAATAAATTCCCTCTTATCAATTCTCTAGAAGAGGTAGTAGGGTATGTTGAGCATATTTACCCTAGTGAAGTGCATTAATACCTGGATGTGATAGGTATAAATTATAGAAAACCCATCTTCACAAGAAAATTATTTCATAATTATTTTCATCATGGGAGCATATCTCTCCAAGAGGTAAGAGAAAGGAAAATTTCTCTTTCTTTCATTATTGTATATAGGTTTAACGTATTGCTCATAGTATTTCTCGTCCAAGCCTTTTTGCTTGAATCATTTATTCCCAACATTTGGGATCCCGATGGCAACTGATATAATGGTAGTGGACACAATAAAAGTGACACCAACAAGAGTAACCTGGTTGTCATGGAGGTTGTTAGTATGAATCTTGTTTCGAAGTGTACGAAAAAATACCACTTTAGCTGCGCATAACAAACAACCCTAACAACAGAAATGACTGCTAATATCTTCAGATCTGTAGTTATATTATCAAGACAAATGCTGCAAAAATCCAGATCTATGCATTAGAAGACATTAAACAATAGAAAAAATAAGATTTACTCCATAGATCCAATAGGCAAAACAAGGATATATCTAATGAAATTTTTATTAATGGCACCTGGGAGGAAAACACAAGAGGGTGTTCCCTGTTCTCCTCAATGGGATGGGTTCTTGTAAGTCCTCAGCACTTCAGATTTAGAATTCCTCTCTCTTGATGGTGTAGAAAACTCAGACAAAAATGGAAAAATATGGCTATGATAATGGATCAATAGCCAGACCAAGAGTTGAGATCCAAAGTGATCTTTAGGCAACAAAAGGTGACAAATGAATGGGAAAACCCTTCTATTTATAACAAAATATTGAGTTATTCAGATATTGAGGCAAAATTAAAATATTATTAACCAAATCAAGATCCAACTTTTATGGAATATTTTATTATATTTGTTGGAGGGAAAAAGGAATTTATTGATGAGTCAACTTTTATTTGTAAATAATAAATAAATAAATGATTTATTTAATGGGTTAAGGATGTGATTGCTAATAAATAAATAAATGATTTATTTATCATTTTAAGGATATGGTTGAGTAATAATAAAATAAATAATGATTTATTTAATTATTTAAGGGAGATGTAGTCATATTTAACAAAGAATATTATTTAAGTAATGTTTAAATAGTTACTCTTAGAAAATAATAAGATAAATAATGACTTATCTAATTAATTTCCTTGTTTTGGGTTAAATATAACCAGGAATATTAATTAAATGGTTGTTTAAATAATTATTCCTTGAGGAAAAATAAAATAAATATGGATTTATTTAGTGTTTCCCCATGGGGTTTCCTGTTTAGACCATAAACAACTTAATAAAGGTGGTTTACTAAGTTATTTTTCATAGTGAATGTGATTTTACTTGGGGTAAAATTGGTCTTACTTGGTGTACTTGGGTGCATCTAATAATAATGGATTAGGTGACCAAAAAATGGTGTAACAGATTGCCCCCCAGTGTGCGAGCGTTAGGAGCTAATCATATGACCGAAGTACGTTGTAAGAACTCAATCACTAGACAACAATGGGGAAGTCAAAGAGAGAGGATTGTAAGGTAGACCAAAGTGGTAAAAGAACTAGACCCTGAGGAGGTGACTTGTAGGTGCAAAAAGTCATTTTGATAAGTGAGTACCTGCTATAGGCGGCGGGGGAGGCATACCTATGCCCACCGAGGAAATAGTACAAACAATAAGGCGTCTGGAAAACCACGAGACGACATAATGCCGACATAAATATGAGCTAGATAAACAACATGATAATGAATCCCGGATACATATTGTGCCTGGGATAACATCCAGGACTTGTACAATGATATCTAAGTGCATGAGATATAAATGCAACCTAGATGCCCCTGAAAATAGCAAAGGGCTTTGAAAATCTGACTGATACATGCAAACAAAAAGGCACTACAAGCAGCTGAGGCTAACATCATCAAATGTATGGAGCTGCATCGAAGGCTGTAATGAAGAGGTCATCCGAGTGTGTGGGGGGCTACCTGTAGGGCCACCCCCTCATGAGGGCTGAGACATCTCACACACACTCGGGAATCACCGATGTCAGCTGCTGCATCACTAGACCATCGAGTATACGGATCTCGATCATGCTGAAAAAGGAGCTGGAGCTGAGAAACAATCAAGTCAAAGGGCCATGAGGAGTCCCTTTGCCTGATCCAAGGCACCGAACAAGAGTGGAAGCTGGAACCAAGCTACACCGCCCTCTAGACCTATCTTCTGGAATGAATGAGCTGACGTCGACAGAAGGGGGTCTGCCATAGGTGAGGCAATAAGGGATCCTCAACTAAGGCACGAGAGAAAATAGTAGAGTGACTGATAGACTGACACCAATGATGATGATGAAATGGGGGGAACTGAGTAGCGAATGGATGACTTCCCTTGTTAGAGCATAAATGGCATGGATGACCTAGCAGCGCTTGACACAATATCATGAGGGATAGGGGAAAGTGGGACTAAAGACCATAATGTGCGACACAAGAGAGGGACCAAGCAATGAAGGATGGAGGACTATAGCTGGGTGTGAAGGGACTCGGGATAGACTCCATGAAAGAAATGATGACTCAACTCGAATGCTCTAAACAAAGGTGACTCGATGGTGCTGCCACACAGGAAAAGGGTCTAATGGGGACCATAAAAGCATGATTACAAGATGGGAACTCACGATGAAATTCGACACGAGCGTGGGCAAGTATGGAGGCAACATGGTGCCCCTTGTATGAGTGTTGCAAGTGAAGAAATTAGATTTTGAGGAAGGGGGAAGTGGCACTTCTTGGACAACATGTTTCCTGGTGAAGTATCACATCACTAAAAATCATGGGCTAGCTACCTAAAGAAAATAAAACACGCATTGTTGGAAGGAAATATTAAGGGTAATATTTCTTCAGATAGAGTGCATTACGAGGATTGGGAAGGAGATGACCTTCGAATTCCTCTAATAGATATGCTCCCTTAATTAAATCCTTACTGATAATGTAAGGTCCTAGCCATACTGAGTCAAACTTCCCATGACCGAGGACATCATGGGCCTGGTCATACACTAGAATGAGATCACCTTCATGAAAAGTACGAGGTTAAAGAAAAATAGGGCTGCGGTAGCTGCCGTGTTGTTAAACGTTGGCATGGCCTCAACCCATTTAGTGAAATAGTCAACTGCCATGATGATATACTTATGGTTACCAGCTGATGACGATCGACACTCCATAAAGTCTATGGCCCACTTGCAGAAGGGGCCACCGGAGATGATAGGATGGAGGGGAGCTGGCGGGGCTCGTGCCTTCGGGGAAAAATGTTGGCAATTGGGGCAATAATTGACTGCCTCATTGCAATCACCAAAGATTGAAGGCCAAAAGTACCCAGCACACATAATTTTCTGGGCAGTGGCCAAACTGGAGAGGTTGCCGCCGCAAGCACTGCTATGACAGGCGTTGAGGACTTGTTCTGCTTTAGCGTGTGTGAGACAACGATGAAGGACAAAATCTACACCGCGACGATAAAGGTCATCATCGCTAAGAAGGTAGCGGGGGGCCTAGTGTCGGATACGTTGTCGAGCATCACGGTCAAGATGGAGGGTGAACTTTTAAGTTCGCAAATAAGTGAGGATGTACCCATACCAGGGGTCATCAGTGGTAATGGAAAATAAGTGTTCATCGGGGAAACTATCATTAATTGGAGGATCCTGCGTACCTGTAGGTAGTTTGGAAATGAGTTTAGCGAGGGCTAAACCTTTCTTGATTTTTGGTGTGACAAATTCAAGATCAAATTCCTAGAGGATCACAATCCAACGAGCATACTTCCCACTGATGATTCGACGACTCAATAGAAATTCCATGGGGTTGGAATTAGTCATGACCTTGGTGGAACGCATGAGGATGTAATGACGAATTTTTTGGACAGAGAACATGACAGCCAATGCTAATTTCTCTTCGTGTGAGTAGGATACAGGAGGTCCTACCAGGTTCTTACTGACATAATAGATAACGTGCTCAATTATGTTGTCATCTTCCTGGATAAGGACTCCAACGACCGAGTGGGTGGAAGCGGAGATATACAAGATAAAATCCCTATCAAATTTAGGGGGACGAATCAAGGGAGCGGATGTGAGAGCGTGCTTCATGGCATCAAAATACTTTTGAGCATAGGCATCCCATACAAAAGGGATATTGGAGAGGAGAAGTCTAAGGAACCCATGTGCAGTGGTGGCATAGTCAGGTACGAACCAGCGAAGGAAATTATCTTTACCTTGGAGGATTTGTAATTGGCGTAAAGTGCAGGGGATAGGAAGCTCAAGGATGGATTGAAATTTTAATGGGTCAAGAGTGATACCATATTTAGACACAATGAAGCCTAAAAGATGGCCAGCGGGCACACAAAAGACACACTTCAGCGGGATAAGGAGCATATTATACTTGCAACATTGGAGAAAGAGGGTCTGCAGATCGTGAAGGTGTTGTGCCCAATGTTTAGAACGTGTGGTAAGGTCCTCTAAATAAGCAAGGATAATATGAGCCAGGTCATGGAAACAGTAAGACATAGCCTACTGAAAGGTGGCTCCTATGTTTTTAAGGCCGAATGGCATGACTCGATAGGAAAAGGTTCCCCATGGACTAATGAATGCGGTTTTGAGTTGATCAGCATGACAGATAACAATTTGGTTGTATCCAAAGAAAACATCCATAAAAGATTGAACTTCATGCCCCACACACTCATCAATGATTTGGTCAATGAATGGTGTGGGGAAGTTGTCTTTGGGACAAGCTTTGTTCAGATCGCGAAAGTTAGTGCAGACCCGAATGGTGCCTTGTTTCTTGAGAACGAGAACTAGATTGGACATCCAAGTGGTGTATTCAATGGGATAGATAAAACCAGACTGCTTGAGCTTATCGATTTCGGCTTTGATAGCTTCTCGTCTCGAAGGATTAATGGGTCTCATCTTTTGATAGATAGGATTAGCATTAGGCCATGTATCAATATGGTGTTCTACAATGGCAGGATTAAGTCCGGGCATTTCTGAATAGGACCAGGCAAAAATATCGCGGAATTATTTGAATATCTTGGTGTAAGCTTCAACCTCTTCTGTGGTGCAATGGACACCTATAGTGATATTTTCTTCAACCCCTGGTTTGTCATAAATGTCAATTTTAATGGTAGGAGAGCTATTGGCCATATTTCCTTCTTCAAAAGCATCGAGTGTAGGGATGGGATTTCTAAACCAATTGACTTCGTTAGGAATGAAATCTTTAGTTTCCACAACATATTGGTCATGGGACTGCTGCGGGAGAAATTACGCACGATGGTGCATATCATTCCACGAAAATTCGAGATTGGTCAGTGCTTCCATAATTTCTTCATCGGAGTGAAAGATGGGTTGACTAGAGGAAGGGAGGCTACATGCCGCAGTAGAGCTACCTAAATCATCATCATGTGAAGAAAGGCGCACATGCGCAACATCATGGGGAATGACCGAAGATAAAGCAGATAGAGGATGTATCGATGTTGAGCCTAGGGTGATCGCTAGGGAGAGGCCAAGCGGATCATCAGGGGAAGTCTCCATGGGGGCTTCCACCGGGGGTCTTATGGATGATGATAGGTAGAAAAGGGTGGTCGAAGGCTCCGTCATGTTGGCATCGTGAGGAGGGGTTCCAATGGGAGTAGGCAGATCCGAAATAGAACGCATGAACAAGGAAATGGGGTACTTGTACTTTAGTGCCCCCTTGCGAGCTTTTCCCTTCTTACCTGAAACAATCGCAATGGAAAAAGGTTCTAGTTGAGGTGACTGAGGCATTGTTGCAGTAGGAGGAATCAGAGAGACCGGTTGAACCGGGGTCAAAGCAAGATAAGGTTTGGGGGTAGCGGCTGGGGGATCAAAGAGGTCATGAGTACCATCTGAAGGTAAAGGGCCCAGAGAAGGAGGTTCAGGAGGCTGATCAGAGGACATCATGAAAATCTGGTAATCAGGGGAACTGGATGGGAGAGGTTGAGTGGTCACCTGACCTTAAGGTGGTTGGGTAGCCACGAATCCTTGCTGAGGGAAAGGTTCAGTAAGCATATCTGGTTGACTAGGTGCATGGTTGGGAGGAACGGAAGGAATGGCTTGTTGTCCTCTCAAAGTTGCTTGAGACTCCCATAGCTGTCGCATCTGTGGTAGAAGAGGAAAATTATGCGTATAATGACCATAAACACCACAACAAGAACAGGGCTTGTTCGTATGAATAAGCCTGTCCTGCTTGGGCTGAGTGCCTTGTTGCTGGTTTCTAGTTTAGTAGCATTACCTTGATTAGGTCCAGGATTACCAGGGGTAGCTTGATTTGGAGTTCCTTTCCTCTTCCTTTTTGAGGGAGGAGGATTAGTCGCGCCCTGCTATGCATACACCTGTCCCTGAGGAGGTGGTGGTTGTTGTTGCAGGGGTTGAGAAGGAAAGGGAGGAGGAGGTGCTAATGCTAGAGGAGCTGGAGCACCAGGCTGTGGATACAGATAAAAAGGAGGTTGATTAGTAGTGTGGTAAACAAGAGGTTGGGAAAAAATAGGAGGCATGCCGTATCCTGGATACGTGCTACCAAGAGGAGGAAAATTGCAGGTGGTGTTGGCCCCTCCCTAAGGAAAACCATAGCCCATGGAAGGTTGAGCATATAGATTAAAAAGAGCTCCAATGATACCATCGGTGGCATGAGATTCCTTCGGTGCGTTGGCACCACTGGGTCTAGGAAGATTAGGTAGAACGGTATAAACATAACCCGACTTAGCATAGATCAGGTCATATTTTAATGCAATCTGGAGAGCGGCTTCTTCGGTTTGAGGAAAGTGTGATGCGACGTCTTTCCCGATAGGCGGCAAGAGAGTCCTAAGGATCTAGTCCATGTAGACATGGTCTTCGAAGGTAGGGGCTCGACATAGGCTCCTTATTCTCCGCCATTCCTGAACATGGTCAGATAGGCAGGTCACAGACGATTGACAAAAGGAGGTCAAGAGCTCGGTACCAATGTCATAATGAAGGGGGAGCTGGAAATAAGACAAAAAGGCCCAGGCAAGAGTCACAAAGGTGGTATGAGAGGAAGGGGCCTGATCAACATACCACTTAGAAGCTTCACCAGTAAGCGTTCGTGGAACAACCGAAGACGGACAGAGTCATCAGTAATGGAATTAGACGAACACCACATGTGGAAAGATCTAAAATGATTTGAGGGATCTTGTCCAGCAAGACCTTCAAAATTTGGGATGTCTGAAGGGATCTTTGTTGGCATAGCAGGCTAACCAACGTCATGGTGTATAGGGTCATTTATCAATTGGTCTAAGTCAGGGAGGCTGACGCCTGCCATGAAAGGGAGCAAGGGTGTAGCCGGGTAGTGTCTGTTGCGGTCCCGCTAGTGGTTTTCCTGGCGGGAGGGCCGGGGTTACCACCAGTATGAGGTCCTGCACCAAAAATGGTGAAGGTGATAGGGGGAGAACCAAAGGCGGAACGAGAAGGAGAACCCAAAGGACCAGAAGAAGATTCGAAGTGTTGACTCGGTTGAGGACTAACTCGAATCCTATGCGGAGGAGTAAGTATCCCTACCGAAGACTGAGGATGAAGGAAAAGAATTCTCTAGGATAAACACCTTGGTGGTGCAATGGTGACTACACAAACACGACACAAAGGAAAAAGAGACCGACAAGGGCAAGGAGGTGCAGGATCAACTTATTACAATTTCAAAACAAGGGCAGAGAGGTGCAGGATCAATTGATTTTAATGTTTTAGAGTCTTTTCTTTGCGGTGTTAACCAAGCCCTTTTTCGCTTAGGGTGTGTGTGTAAAAGTGTATAAGTTTTAATTTTTCAACCGAGACATTTGTAGAGAAAAATAAAAAGTGATGTTGTATAGTTGTAAATAAACCTGCAAATGACAGTATATAGGCCTACAAAAACATAAAATAAACAGCTAATGATGCAATAATTTGAACCCAAGGAGGTGGGCCTCTCAACAAATATTCTATAGGTGAGTAAAAACTAATCAAAACACACTAAAAATGCTAATAGATCTAAGGTCAAGAGGGACAGGGATCTAAAAGACAAAATCTGCTGGAAATTGGTGCAGAAAACAACAACAAATCAGAGGAAAAATTGCTTTAAAAAAGGTGGCGAAAGGATATTTCTAGGAGGGAAATAGAGTGAACCCTAAAGGAAAACCAAAACAAAGCTAAATGAGGAGATTTGGATGGATAACAAGCCGATCTGAAGTGGATTTGAAGGTGAGGTATCAGATCTGAAAAAATGGCTGAAGACTCTGAAATTTCAGACAACCTGCAACAACAAAAACTCTTCCACAAAAAGTGGAGGGTACTGAAGTCATAGGGGGATAGGTTCCCACTTAGTTGAGAAAAAAAAAACTAGTACAGGTCAAAAACGGGCGGAGATGGAGGTCAGACAACCCTGAATAGAGGCTCAAACAAACCAGAAAACTTTCAGAAAAATCCCTGCAAAAAGTCCAGGTTGCAGTTTCTGCCCTGTTTTTAGCAAAGGTCGCACTTTTTGGGCAGTAAAGTGCGCCCTGGAGGTCCAGGTCGCAGGTTTTGGGCTGAAAAGTGCGACCAGCACTTCCGACACTCTCAGTGGAATATTTCAGAAAAAAATTTCATCTCAGCTACAGCTAATGTCTGTCACCTGCACAATAGGTCCGAAAACACATGGAAGTCAGGATTTTTATCGTTTTAGGGTTTTATGGGTTAAAAAAAACATCAAGAAAAGAAAAAACAAGGGGCTAAAGAGAAATCCTAGGGTTTGAAGCAGTTGGATATGCAAGGATCAGAAAAACGATAGTGGTCGTAATCATAAACCCGTGTGGAGTTGCCAGTTGTTAGTATGAATCTTGATTCGAGGTGTACGAAAAAAGAACACTTTCTATTCGCATAACAAACAGCCCTAATAGCAGAAATGACTACTAATATCTTCAGATCTGCAGTTAGATGATCAAGGCAAATGCTGCAAAAATTTAGATCTATGCATTAGAAGACATTAAATAGAAGAAAAATAAGATTTACCCCATAGATCCAATAGAGAAGACAAGAATATATCCAATGAAATTTTTATTAATGGCACCTGGGAGGAAAACACAAGAGGGTGTTCCTTGTTCTCCTCAATGGGATGGGTTCTTGTAAGTCCTCAGCACTTCATATTTAGAATTCCTCTCTCTTGATGGTGTAGAAAACCCAGACAAAAATGGAAAAATATGGCTATGATAATGGATCAATAGCCAGACCAAGAGTTGAGATCCAGAGTGATCTTTAGGCAACAAAAGGTGACAAATGAATGGGAAAACCCTTCTGTTTATAACAAAATATTGAGTTAGCCTAGATATTGGTGCATAATTAAAATATTATTAACCAAATCAAGATCCAACTTTTATGGAATATTTTATTATATTTGTTGGAGGGAAAAGGAATTTGACTTGAGTCAAATCCCCTTATTTATAAATAATAAATAAATAAATGATTTATTTATCATTTTTAGGATGTGATTAAGTAATAATAAATAAATAAATGATTTAATTATCATTTTAAGGATGTGGTTAAAAAATAATAAATAAATGAATGATTTATTTATAATTTTTAAGGATATGGTTGTGTAATAAACAAATAAATAATGATTTATTTAATTATTTATGGGAGATTTAGTCATATTTAACAAAGAATATTATTTAAGTAATGTTTAAATAATTGAATTTAGAAAATAATAAGATAAATAATGATTTATCTAATTAATTTCCTTGTTTTGGGTTAAATATAACCAGGAATATTAATTAAACTATTGTTTAACTAATTATTCCTTGAGGAAAATCAAACAAATATGGATTTATTTAATGTTTCCCCATGGGGTTTCCTGCTCATAAACAACTTAATAAAGGTGGTTTACTAAGTTATTTTTCATAGTGAATGTGATTTTACTTGGGGTAAAATTGGTCTTACTTGGTGTACTTGGGTCCATCTAATAACAATGGATTAGATGACCAAAAAATGGTGTAACAAATATGATCCTTTGATGAGGTTAATTATGAGATATTTAACATGTGAAGGGAGATTCTCTAGGTTTTACATGTATCATATCAGATTATTTATGCACTTTACCTCTACTAAACCACTTGACTTGCCAAATTACTTTTTCAGAATTTTTCTTAGAATGACTAAGCAGGTTTAGAGAAGAAACAAAGATCACTATCCAAGTCTATTCCACCATGGCTTAGTAAAACTCATTTTCTTGTATCATGTCTCAACCATCAACATGACTTGGGAAACCTTCATGGATAAAGTAGCAGCAGTGACCACTACTATTCCTCCTCTCTTTCACAGCATACCATCACCATCAGTATCAACACGGCCAATGGAGGTTGGCTCTTCCAACAAGCAAGCTCATATTTCAAAGGCTCATAGGGTTGTTGAGGTCACTGACACCTATTAGAAGGGAAAGAGATAGGTTTTTTCTCCCAAATCCATCAAAAGTGTATCTATAGTTGATACTATAGCTAAGAAAATAGAAATAGAGTAGCACCCACTCATGCATCCGATTGAATCACCATTGCACCAACATGATGAACAGGTGCCCCTAGATGTTGACATGGTAGAAAAATTTGAGGATAAATAATTTGAATAAATCATTAAAGAGAAATATGAGGAAATAACAGAGCTGAGGGAGGTGTTCTCAATTGAAAATTCTCAAATTACTTTCCTACAGAAAGAAATATTCAGCTAAAGGTAAAAATTCTCCTCCAAGAAAAACCTAAAGTACATGGTGATGCAAACAAAGGCAAGGGAAAATATATTGCAAATGATGACCAGTTGGAGGATGCAGAGGTTGAAACAAAAAGAGGAAGACCAAGGACAATGGGCCTCAAAAATGCGCTTCAGAAAGAAAGAGAATCAACAACTCCTAAACCAGGTTGGCAGACCTTTGATGAGTTCATTCTTGATGAAATCAACCAAGATAGAGAGTATTGGCTTGATAGGGTCAATGGGCACCTTGAGAAGTTGTTGAAAATATCCAAGAAGAATAATAATCTCTAGAGACATATGGCCAACCATTATTGCGCCAGAAACAAGATTTCACAAATATTCAATCTTAAATAGCTGAAGAAAAGGCCAAAGGAAATTCAAATGAAGCTAAAGGATAAGGATAGTTTAGATTTGTTGGATGAATATTCATTGGATATTTATCAAATCATTCGCAGGTGACACAAAACAAATTTAGAGAAGTTTTGAGCAATTTTGGTAATTTTGGTGATTTTTACACTAAACTAGAAATTCTACCTCCATAGATGCATAGCGCCAAGGTGCTACGCTTTTTCCTAGGGCACCTAAATGATGAATGGCTTACATGGTTGGATGAATTTTGATGATTAAATCACATATCAGGAACTCTTTTTGCATGAAAATCTCTAGTTCTGTAGAAAAATCTAAACAACCACCATTTTTCTATGCTTCTGCCATTGTTCTTGACATGGCGCTACACATCTAGAGTAAGGTTGGGAGAATTAAATTTTGGAGGCCTTAAAGTGGGTGGTTTTTAAAATTCAAGATGTTCTAGAAACTAGACACATAGGGTTAGTTGACCTATCTTCTATATTTGGATTTCAAGTCTTAATAGTCCCTCAAAATCAACTACAAAGTGGGTCTATGCATCTATAAAATGGCGCTACGCATCTGCATAGCATTTCTTAGGGCACTTGGTAAGCCCAAAAAAAAGTCAATTTTTTGAGGTTTTGTTGTCCTTTTAGCTAGAATTAGAGTAATTGAGTTGGTTTTGTCCTCTTCTTATGAGGAAACATGTAATTTAATGTGGGGTGTTAGTGTCCAAATGTTCAGTGATGAAATGTACTCTTTCAAGTTTACTTAGTAGTGGTCCTAGGTCAGAATTTAATGTTTAAAGTCATTTTTCAAATGAAATTTTGTTCACTGAACATGTCTAGGTCTGAAACGCTACTCCCTTCACTCCATTCATGGTCATCATAATTTCATAGGTCATGTCATCCATCAATCATCTAGGGTCTAAGGCCATTCACCCTTATGGGTGTGTTATGCACGTGTTGTTCTTTTGGTGTTTGAGCTCCAAATCAGTTCTCCAAGGTTCAAAACTACTTCCCAAAGGTTCATAGACTTCCTAAATAGTATTTGGACACCTTCCATACCTCTCTCAACTCAAAATTCATCAACAAAGGAGTGGTTTACTTCATTAGGTTACCTCCACCACGTTTTTGGTGGTTTTCATATTTTGTTTGTTTCAGCTGATAAAACCCTAATCTAACCATCTACAACCTTCATATAACCTCCATACACCATACCCTTACATCTCCTATCACTCAAAACCATATTTTCCATCAATTTCATTAAAACCCTAATTTTCACTACATTTTGACAGAAAAACTAGTGAAACCCCGTGTTTTGACCTTTTGGGTACCTTTCACATGTCTGTTCCCAAAAATTCCACTTTCATCCTGTAGCCAACTTTATTCCACTTCATTTTTGTCCCTAAATCCACTCTACCACTATCCCCTGTTTTCCTAATTTTCCACCTTCCCTATCCACTACATCAAGCTAGGGCTTTCCTTGTTGAAAAACTTCATGGAGGGTTAGAAGAAGGTCCATAAGGGAGGTCTCCATTACAATTTTGAGCCAACTCAGACCCATGGCATCATTTTTAGAGTTTTGTGATCAATCCAGGGTTTATATTGCATGTAGGGACAGTTTGGCTTCAAAATCAGTTTTTGAAGTAGTGGAGATGAATTTTACAAGAGTGAAAGAAATTTTTGTCAATAATAAGCCAAAGAAAAAAAACCTCCTTTAGTTTATGCACAGGTTTTATGGTTTGAGATAAATGCTGAAAATACAGTTTCTCCAGGTCATTTTCTGCACTTTTGGACAAGTTGTCCTCAAATCATTTTTTCAAGGGTTTCGAGGATGGGTTTGCAGTGCTTGATGACTCCATTTTGTAGTAGGCATCCTAGTATTTCAAACCATACGACTTTCATCCCAAAATTCTCTGGCAAGGCCTACAAACTCCCTCTCAAAATAGGTGTTATGCTTCTACTCAAAGTGCGCTACGCTTCTACAAATTTTGAGCGATCAACTTCAAACTTGGATTCTGAGAAAATGGGAAAGTATTTTAGAAAAATGGAGGAGGTTTTGGATCATAAAATTCCAAAGAACAAAAAAATCTCTCAGTTTGTCAAAAAACGTTATGGTTAGAGAGATATGGATCCATCTTTAAGACTTATTTTTGCAGATTTTTGGCAATTCCCTTGTTACATTTTTGTGAGCCCTTGTTATGCTTTTTCCTCCCTTGTTACGCTTTTGTACATGCTTGTTACACATATGGAGGAGAGGAATATTTTGATTTTTGGCTTAGAAAACCTCCAAACAAACATAAAACTTGTCTCCATTTCCTTGTGAAGCCTTCATAAAAGGTAAGTGTCATATCTTATGCCATCTTGTGGTTAAATTTTGAGGGTTTAAAACAATTTCATGCTTATTATGTTTCTCTCCATATTTTCACTTTTCCATGTAAAATATTTTTTCATGTGACAAAAAATAATCCACCCCACCTACCTAAACCCTAATTCATACATCTCATACACCTTATCCCCACATTCCTATCATCTACACCATCCCTAACATGCCAAATTCAAGCAAACCCTAAATTCTAGCTATTTCACAGTAAAAAAATCTTGAAATTTGTTGTGTTTACTAGATTTAGCCACCTTACACACATCCATTGCTCCTCATTCCACTCAAAACATGAATCTAATATGCTACTCTATGCATTGAATTTTTCTTAGAATTTATGCTTAGCTCCATGGCCCTAATTTCACCTTCTAAATCTACACTGATTCTACAATAGCTATTCTCACAGTCAAACATTGGGAATTTCCTATGTTTTCATCATTTTTCCACCTTCCTCAAACTATTTCTTTGTCATTCCACTCACAAATTGGAGCTTAAACACAACTCAACCCACTCAATTGTTTATTTAATTTCTCTCAGCTTCATGATCCTTCATCTCAACCTCTAAACTCACACTTTCCATACATTCACCTACCTCATTAACACTCTAGGGTTTTCATCATTCCAGTGAAAAAAAAAATGGAAAGTGACAAGAAGAGCTTCAAGGGAGGGCACTGTTGAGCCCCAAGATTGTTCTTTCTTCCATCATACTTCACTCCATTTTATTTTGTCCATTGTTATCCCAGGCTCAAATGATCAATGAAATTAATTAAAATTGCTTTAAGAATGAATATCATGGCTAACTTGCTAAGTTTTGTAATTTTGTCATTGTAATGCATTTTGAACTGAAACTAGCTACAGAATGCAGACATTCCGTAGCTAGTTGCCAATTCTGCAGCTGTCTTCACGTTCAAGCATGTTCCAGGTGTCCTCTCAGGAAAAGCCACACATGGGTGTATTCCACATCATGTCCTCAGCGTTTGTTGCTCACCATGAAGAATGAACGGAATTCTGGACGTGAATTTGTACGTGGGAACTCACACAAGGAGGCAGACTCCTAATAGGACAAGGACAGTCCAGATGTCCTTTGTCACTTTACGCTGCCATCTTTAGATTTCTAGTACGATTTTGATATGAAAAGACAATGATCCCCGTGTTATCTCAAGTTCTGTTATGAAGATTTGTTATAAATGTAATTGGGAAACCGAGAGATAAGCTCTAGATTTGGATTAGATTTCGTGGATTGACTGCTGTATTTCTGAAGACCGAGAATACTCTGTTTTAAGTTATTTTAATTTAATGAAGAAGACATCATTTCTTTGAACGCGTTGAGTTGATCTTGAGCTAGATTTCGTGCTACTCTGGTGGTAGAGGGCCCCTGCCTCCTGAGCGGCTTTACTTTTTTGCAATTTAGATAAGTATCTTAGTTCGTTTTCAAGTTTTTTTGAATTTTACATTCATAGTTAATCTCATTAATCATTATAGCTATACTTTTTCTAAGAAACTCTTCCAAAAGATCATTACAATGAATAAGAAATGGCTGTAGTGTTATAGATTTTATTTGCAATTCCTTTCGTTCATTATCACAGTTAAAACTTACTCTAGTAAACTCTTCCAAGATATCATTATGATGACTAAGGCATAACTGTGATACTGTAGGATTTAGTTGCTTGTTTACACTAAGTAGCATAGCTGATCTTACTCTTAAAAAGCTCTTCCAAAACATCATAACAATGAGTAGGAAATAGATGTGATGTCTTAGTTTTTAATTGTATTTTCTTTCAGTTTTCACGTTTGTATTCAATCGCATTGAATTGTACAGCCAGGATTGTTCTAACAAGCTCTTCCAAAATACCATTCATGATGAACGAAATAGGCTGTAGAATCCCATAGATTAATTGCATGATAACTTAGTTAGGGCACTCCGGAGGCAAATTGCATTTAAGTCATGCTCTGTTATTTCGTTTCAAGTTTGATAATGGCTTGTTAGTTTAGCACTGTTTACTGTAGACTAGTAGCACTCTAGTTCAGTTCTAGCTTAGCTCACTGTATTTACATTCCACGTTTAGTTGCCATCCATTGCATATTAAATTGCATTAGTTGTTAAACTTAAATACCACGGCCTTCATTATTTACAAATCTTCTTTTGTTCCAAATCTATATTAACTCATAATCATCTGGGCAGAAGATAGTATCAGTCCAAGGCCTGGAGTACTTTTGCAACCTTTTTACCATTTCACAAACAAGCCTTTCCTCAAAAGACTATTCTAAAAGGAAATCTATAACTTTTGAGTGAAGTTTAGTGGTGTTAAACTAAGTTGCAGAATAGAATTAGGAGCTAGTTTTAGAGTAGAGATCTTATGATGTTACAAATGTTCTTTTCAAAATATGTTTCAATAAACCTTTAATCATGGATGAGATGTTGTATCATTATAAGTTGATTGTTTAATTGTTTAGTTAGGAGAATTTTATTTACACTTAGCTGTCCATTTCTCAAGCTCTTCCAAAATATCTTTAATGAATGAATTGGACAAGTTAAGTTCATGTTATGATTAATTTCTTGAAGTCATTATCAAGCTTTGTATTTTTCCAAGTCATAGTTTAGGTTTGGTTCTATTTCAGTATTTGCATTTGTCATTTGTCATCAATAATTTAGGCTTCACTCTATTTTTAACCAGTAGCTTCTTTCCACCAGCGTTTAGTTCTTTCCCTTGTGAACATAAAACCATAAAAAATCAAAAACATCATAAAACACTAGACACAACGCAGTAAAAAACAAACACCTAGGCACATATAGTGCACCACACTTCAGCAGTTTACTAACCCTGGTTGACAATTAAATGAACTCAATTTAGGAGACTAGGTTGAGCACAAACATTTTGGCGCCGTTGTCGGGGAAGTGAAAACTAGGTAACCTTTGTTTCTTAACTCCCCAAAAAAATGATATGCGTAGAGAGAGAGACTCAAGGGGTCGATTCATAAGAAGCAGAAGCAGAAGTTTGATTCCTAGAACACCACTTGTTTCACATAGACCAAGAGCTAGTACACCTTCAACTCAGACCCGCATTCCATCCTTTACTGATCCTAGACTTCTAGAAGACCTAAGATCAGATATTCCATTAGAGAGACCTTCCACTTCATCCACTGAACCTGTCTTAGAAGAAGATCCAAGGAATCCTGTTAGGGACACAAAATTTTCCACTTCCACAGAAGAATCAACCATGGCAGAAGAAGGATGAGGAGGAGTCTTTAATGGAGAACACACATTTTTTGGAGGGGGTAGAGGTAGAGGTAGAGGAGAAGGAGGTAGAGGTGCAGAAGGAAAAGGAGGTAGAGGAAGAGGTAGAAGAGAAATGGGAAGCTCTTTTGGGTTCCCTATAATAGATGAAGAAACCAATACAACCATGAAAAACATTTCACCCTCTGTCCTTCCAAACTTCTATGGACTTAAAACTAAAGATCCTGAAACCTTCCTATTTGAATTTTAAATCCTGTGTAGAACTTATGACTACTTACAAGATGCTCAAAAACTTAAACTATTTCCTTCAACATTGAAAGGAGCAACATTGAAGTGGTTTATGAGTTTGATCAACAGTTCTATTAGGACATGGGAAGACATGAAACAAGCATTTCTATAGAGGTATTTGGATTATTGTATGCTAGTCAATCATAAGGAGGAAGTGTTTAAGATGTTACAAAAAGAAGATGAAAACTTGGAAGATTTGTTGGAGAGATTTCATTACAACATCAAAAGAGCAAAAATGGAAAACTTAGATCAAGACACCTTAAAAGCTCTTTTGTTGAAAACAAATAGGGATGAATGTTTGGATATCCTTAACATGATGGGAAAAGGGGATATATCACAGCTCACATTACCTGAAATATCTAAGTTATGTATCAACCTTTCAAGAGGGAAATCTAAAACTGTAAAAGGTCCAAGAGATCCTGCTCTTGCAAGGGCAAGTAAGTCTGCTTCTGGGACAGTAAGTAGGTTAGAAATAGGAAATATGCTTGATGATTTCAAATCTAACATCTTAGGGAGTCTTAGTGAACAAATAGACACCCTTAAGTTACAAAGCAAGCAAAAAGCCGAATATGATACCTTAGCAATCTTTTGTCCCAAACGTAGAAATAAACATGCCTTGAGAGAGTGCCCTTTGGATGTAAAAGTTGTAGAGACCTGTGTTATTTGTTCTAAAAAACATGAGACCAAGAATTGTCCTTCCCTTCCTGGTCTCAAAGCTGTCTTTCAAGAGGAAACTCCTACAAACTCCACAGAATCTCTCAATTTTGTCTCTAGAAGGCCTAGGCAAGGACCTCAAACACAAGGATTCCATGATCAAATGTATAACCAACCTCCACCTTGGAATTCTTGGCAGCAACCTTGGCCTCAATTTCAAAATCAATCTCAAGCTTGGGCACAAGGAGCACAAAGTCCCTATGGAAGATACTCTCAGTACTATCAGTATCCACCATCCTATCCACCATACCCACATTTTTCTCCTCAAAATCCTCAACAACATCATCAGAACCTACCACATCAGAATCAACCACTTCCATTACCATTTCCTCAAAAATCAAATCAGTTTCCTGCTCAACCCATACCAAACCCCAACAATAAAAATCCTCAGAACACATACATGATAGAAGGCCAACGGTTTCCAACTTATTTAATTACTCCTTTAGACCTTAGTGATGTTCAACTTAGGTCTGGAAGAATACTTGAAAAGAGGAAACCTTCTGTGATCATACAAGAACAAGATAACTTTGAGGAAGATTCTCTACGGGTGAATAAAATTCTTGAGGAAGACACATCTTTTCAGGACCCAAACATTGAAAAATCAAAGCAAAAAGAACCAATAATTTCAACTCATGTATTAGAGCAGCCAACGAAAAGAACCAATAATTTCAACTCCTGTATTAGAGCAGCCATCAATGTCCATCCCTACACCTCCCTTTCCAGAAAGATTACAAATTGATAGAGGTGTAGAAAAACAAATTATGGTGCCTAATTATGATTTCCTAGATGAGCTAAGAAATGTTTGCATTAAGATTCCATTATTACAAGCCATCAAGGAAATCCCAATTTTAGCAAAGACAATAAAGGAGTTGAGCATGAAGAAAACAAGAAAAATAATAAGAGAGACAAAGAAAATTCAACTGGCAGGAAAAATAGCAGACATTATGATGGGTAAGATTGCTATTCCAAAGTATCTAGACCCAGGAAATCCAGTTGTTAAAATTCACATCAATGGAATTGAGATCCAAAACACCCTCATTGATTTAGGAGCAGCAATCAATAACATGAGTAGACAAATCATGGATAAACTGAAACTTCCTAATCTTCTCTTTACACCTACATTATTACAATTAGCAGACAGATCTGTGATTAAACCTGATGGGGTAATAGAAGACATTCCAATGTCCCTAGATTTGGGAGTACCCTGTGGATTTCATGATCCTAACTCCTAAGAATAATCTAGGAGGACACCCTATTATATTAGGAAGACCTTGGTTAGCTACAGCTGATGCTTTCATTAGTTGTAGATCCGGTGATATGTACATCTCTGATGGTAGTTCAACTAAGAAATTCACTTTGTATCCTCCAGCAAGGATAACTACAGATTTAGATGATACTCAATGGATAGAGGATGAAGAAGACTTACAACCTCTCTTCACAATTTCAGAAATTAGTGAAGATAGTAAAATTCTGAATACTTTAGAAAACTTTGAATCCTCTTTGGAACATAAACATGACCAATTTCAAGAAGAATAGAACATTGAATTTTTGTCATCAAGACAGATGTCTCTCCATTCAATGGATAAATTTGGCAGCTCTACAAGTCAGATATTTCCAGGAAAAACTTTAATCATAAACAAGAACCTAGAAAAATCTCAACAAGAAGAGTTAGTCAGGATATTACAAAGACATTCTTTTGCATATGCATGGGAGTACATTGATATGAAAGGGATAAGTCCTAAGACTTGCACTCATCACATCTAGATAGAGGAAAATTGTAAACCAATCAGACAACCTCAAAGAAGGATGAATCCAAATCTTAGGGAGATTGTTAAAGAAGAATTGCAGAAATTATTGAATGTCAACTTTATCTATCCTATTTCAGATAGTCAGTGGGTTTCTCCTTTGGTAATTGTACCAAAGAAAAATGGTAAATGGAGGGTATGTATTGGTTACCGAGAATTAAACAAAGCTACTCTTAAAGATCATTTTCCCTTACCTTTCATAGATCAGGTGTTAGATACCTTAGCTGGAAAAAAGTACTTTTCATTTCTAGATGGGTTTAGTGGTTATAATCAAATTCAAGTAGCACTTGAGGACCAAGACAAAACCACATTTACCTGTCCTTGGGGTACTTATGCTTACCGAGTATTGCCATTTGGATTATGCAATGCACCTGCAACATTCCAAAGGGCAGTATTAGGAATTTTTTCAGATCTAATACATGATTGTGTAGATGTATATATGGATGATTTCACAGTCTATGGAAACACATTTGAAGAAGCTTTAGCAAACTCGGAATTTTTTTTAAAGAGATGTCAAGAAGAAAATATTTCACTTAGTCATGAGAAATGTTTCATGATTTTTACTGAAGGTATTGTTTTGGGGCATCATATTTCAGGGGATGGGATTAGAGTTGATGAGTCAAAAGTTGAAGTCATCTCTAACTTATCTATTCCAAGTTTTCAAAAAGATGTTAGGAGTTTTCTAGGATTTACAGGATATTATCGGAGGTTTATAGAAAACTTCACCAAGATAGCATCTCCACTCTTTAAATTTCTTACCAAAGACTGTGAATTCAAATGGAATTCTGATTTCTAGTTAGCCTTTGAGACCCTGAAAACAAAAATTTCTGAAGCACCTATTTTAAGGGGACCTAACTGGAAGTTACCTTTTCATATTTCAACAGACGCCTCAGATACAGCTCTAGGAGAAGTATTGGGACAAAAATACCTGATTCCTTATGCCATCTACTATACCAATAAAAATTTGACTCCTGCAGAGTTAAACTATACTGTAACTGAAAAATATTTTTTAGCTATTGCTCATGCCATAAACAAATTCTGACACTATATAACAGGCTATGAAACTTTTGTTCACACAGATCATTCTGCAATTAGATACTTAATGAAAAAATCAATTAATAATGGCAGAGTTATAAGATGGTTATTGCTTTTACAAGAATTCAACATTCCCATTCTAGATAGGCCTGGAAAACAAAACATAGTAGCTGATTTCCTATCTAGACTCCAAAACATCAAAGATGACACTCCAGTTGAAGATCAATTTCCTGATGAATATCTTTTTTCAATTTCTACTCAGACTCCTTGGTTTGCTGACATTGCTAATTATTTAGTTTCAGGGAAATTTCCTTCAATAATGAATGCAAGAGAGAAAAGAAAAATCGTTTATGACAGTCCAAAATATTCATGGGTTGCTAATGAGTTGTACAGGACAGGTCCAGATTTTATCATCAGGAGATGTGTTTGGGAAGATGAGATGCCTGAGATTCTCAAATCATGTCATGATGAACCTTGTGGCGGACAATTTGCTGATAAGAGGACAACCTATAAGATCCTTCACTTAGGATATTATTGGCCATCCCTTTTCAAAGATGCTAAAGAGTATGTTAAAGGTGTGACAGTTGCCAAAGGGTAGGGAAACCTTCTCCTTCAGGTGAGATGCCATTGCAGCCTCAGGTACATATTGAACCTTTTGAAAAATGGGCTCTGGATTTTGTAGGACCTATTAGTCCTCCATCAAGACAAAATAGATATATATTAGTTTTCACTGATTATGTTACCAAATGGGTAGAGGCCAAGCCATTACTTTTTGCTAATGAAGCATCCGTAGTTAATTTTCTTTTTGAGGATATTTTTGCTCATTTTGGTGTCCCAAGGGAAATTGTTATAGATCAAGGAGCTCAATTCACATCAAGGCTAGTGGAACAAATGATGGAGAGGTACAAAATCAGACACAGAAAATCTACTCCCTATCATCCACAAGAAAATGGTCAAGTGGAATCTACTAATAAGGTTATTGAAGGGATCCTAACAAATACTATCCATTTACATAGAAAAGATTGGGTAGATAGGCTTCCTGAAGCCTTGTGGGCCTATAGAACTACATGGAGAAGCACAACAAACCATACTCCTTATGAACTTGTTTATGGAAAGAAAGTTTTGTTTCCCATAGAGTTCCAGATTCAAACTTTCAAAATGGCAGTTCAGCTAGTACTTGATCTATCAGACGCACAAAAGCATAGATTGGAGCAGATTAATGAATTGGATGAGATCAGACAAGATGCAGTTCAGAAAACCAGTATAGTCCAATAGCAGAGGGCTAGATGGCATGACAAGTACATCAAGGAAAATAAGTTCAAAGAAGGTGACTAGGCTCTCTTGTTTGATTCAAAGTTCAAGGATTTTCAAGGTAAATTTCAAACACATTGGCTTGGGCCATATGAAATTGTGAGAATTTTTTACAATGGAGCAATAAAAATCAGGACAATAGATGAAGAAGAGGTTACTTTTCTTGTTAATGGTCATATATTGAAGCTGTATCACAAACCACTCTCAAGAGAAGAATTTGTCAAGAAGTTCCAGGAAAACAGTGATGTGAAGTTAATGAAGAAGAATCTTTCTTCTTCATCAACTTAATTAAATTTTATGAAGTCAGACTCCTTAAAAAATAAATAAATAAATAAAGTATAGACATGAAAACCAATCATTGATTGGCATGTTTATAAAGAAAAGATGGAGTGAAAATCAGAATCTTTCTGACACTCTAACTTTTCCATTTTGTTTTTTTTTACAAGCAGCTGTTACAAAATCATAAGTGCAGATCTATTTCACTTATGATCCATCTCATTTCACTTAATTTCATTCCATACTTAATTAATTTCATTCCATTCATTCATCCACACTTCATCCATTTCATCTCATGGTCCACTTCATTTCCATTTCAGATCTTTAAGTTTGATCTCCTTTCTGCAATTGAATAATACACAACAGAAATTGCAGGGCACTTTTTCACTGCATTTCATTAGTTGTGATCCATCCCACTCCATCATTCACTTCATACATATCCCATTATACCATATTTCATCATCCATCTTCACTCATTCCATACAACATTCCACTTATATTCCAAACCATTCCATTCCATGTTTCAAGTTCTCTACAGGTACATTCTGCAGCTAATCAGACTTTCTGCAGCCAGACAGACATTCTGCAGCTACAGATCCTGAAGGCACTGACCAACAATCATTTGATTTGCAACAAATTGATCTTGCATATCCATGAACAAGCCAAGATTAAGAAGGTTATGAAGACTAAAAAATTAATGATTTTCAGAGAGAAAACAAAACATATGAAGATCACAAGAAAATCAAAGCAAAGGCAAAGGTATGAAGTGATTATAATGACATATCATGAAAAAATTTAGCATAGTTTAGTTGTATATTATTCAAAAAGTGTTTTAATTAATTTTGTTGATCTTGCCTAACAAATCTCCCGCAAAAACTTTAGATAAAAATCCTTCTGATTCCACCACTTCAAAACCCATATCCAATCATCATTTCAAAATCTAAACGGTTAAAATGCTAAAGTGATTGGATTGGTCACATCACTAAGCATTTAATGATGATTTTTGATTTCGTTACAAAATATCTCTGCGGTCTTTTCACTCATTGATTCGTTTTCTTCACCTCACCTCATTAATTCATTCCGTAACCATTCCATATCACTCCTTTCCGCATCCAACTCTTAACCATTTCATTCTGTAAAACAGAGGTATCTTTGTAAGAACCATTGTCACCGTGAAACAAAGGAAACATTTGGGGAGCAAAAACAACTTGTTAACGACTATTCTCACCGTGAGCAGAAGGCTGGTGAATTGAAGATTGAAGAAGAGTTATGGGCCTCATCGTGAGAACAGAACCAGTTGGTACTAAATATTTGGAAGGCTATCCCCAAATATGAGAAATCTTACAACAAGCAGGATGGTTGCAATTCCTTGAAAAATTCAGTGGCTTCCACAAAGAAGTTACTAAAAATTTTGCAAGATCTTTTAATGGGGCCGAGGTTGAAGTTGGAGATATTAAATTCATTGTCAAAAAGGCTTTTATTGCAGAAACAATAGGACTTCCTAGACAAGGAGAAAGCTAGTTTAAGAACAGAGAATTCCATAATGAAGCATGGAAACAGATACTCAAGTCACCAGGTATGGATGTCACTATTTTTAAAAAGGGTTATCCCTAGTTCTGCATAAAAGAAAAAATGGAGAAACATGTTGCTTATCCTACAAAAATTCATCACTTGTGAAGGTAGATATGGTACTTTCTATGTTTACCATATTAGGTTGATAATGCATTTCCTAGAAGAAGAACGTAATTTTCCCTATTTCTTGCTTCAAAGTTTAAAGAAAATGGCTTCAAGTGTCCAAAAGAGAATTCAATTTCTGGAGACAACCTTATACCACCATGGTTTAGTCAAGATTTTGATTGAACATCATTTGAGAAAAATAGGGGATAGTTGGGATAACTTCTTGGTAAGAAATCACTTTGAGGAACCAAAGGAACCTCCACCTGAACATGAACCTACAAAAAGAAGCAGAAGATGGAGATCCTCCAAAACTGAAATTGGCAAAATAGTACAAGAAAGTAGTGAAGAAATGATCTCTGAAAAATTAGTTCAGATTAAGAAGCAGCTTAAGAAAGACAGGATCATAAGAAAATTTTCCAGAGAAAAAGGAGAAGGGCCATCTCAACCGAGGAGGAGCCACAGACTGAGGGGCATACTAAAGAAAAAAAAGTTAAACAAACTGGAGTTATAAACATAGAAGACGAAGAAACACCTACTGAGGAGGATTTTGATGAATAAGTTCCAGAAATTGATCCTGCACAGCAAGAAATTTACAACTATGTTGAAACATTGGAGAGAAAAGCTTCAGAGAGTAGAGACAGAACCCCTAGTCCTCCACTGTTTGAAATAGATGTGCTAAGAAGAGATAAGTATGAGCTAGAAGTACTTAATAGACATATTAGGACTGAGAATGATATTCTGAGGGAGAAAATTAAACTAAAAACTAGTATGAACTCAACCCTGTCTCTACAAATGGACAAAGTGGAAAAGGCCAATGAAAAGTTGAAAAAGAGGAACAAAAAGCTAATCAGGGAACTTACCAATTTAAGGTTTAATTTAGTCATCAGAAAGCCCAGAAGGCCTTTAACTACCAGGAAGAGCAGAAGAAGAGGACTGGATGTTCTTGCAGAGGTCTTTGAGTTCATGGAATAGTTGCATGAGGACATGCAAGAATCTAGCAGTGGGGGTATGTTGAGCTCCAAAAATTTTCTTTCTTCCACCACATTCCACTCCATTTATTTTGACCATTATTAATCCGAGGCTAAAATGATCAATGAAATTAGTTAAAATTGCTTTAAGAATGAATATCATGGCTAACTTGCTATGTTTTTATGATTTTGTCATTATAGTACTTTTTGAATTGAAACTAGCTACAAAATGCAGACATTTTGTAGCTAGTTTCCAATTCTGCAGCCATCTTCATGTCTAAGCAGGTTCCAAATGTCCTCTCAGGGAAAGCCACACATGGTCGTATTCCATGTCATGCCCTCAGCATTTTTTTCTCTCCATGAAGATCGAACGGAATTATGTACGTGGTTATGCACGCGGGAACTCAAAATAGGAGATAGACTCCTAATAGCACAAGGACAGTCCAGATGTCCTTTGTCATATTACGATGCCACCTTTAGAGTTCTAGTTCGATTTTAATATGGAAAGACAGTAATCCCTGTATTATCTCAAGTTCCATTATGTAAATTTTCTATAAATGTAGCTCGGGAAACCGAGAGACGAGGTTATATTTTTGTTAGATTTTATGGTTGACTGCTAGATCTTTTGAAGTCTGAGAATACTCTATTTTGAAGTGATTCCTCTTTAATGAAAGAAGCAGCATTTCCTTGAACGCGTTGAGTCGATATTGAACTAGATTTCATGCTACTCTGGTGGTAGAGGGCCCCTGTCTCCTGAGTGACCTTGTTTATATAGTAGATAAGTATTTTAGTCTTGTTTTTATTTCTAGTTTAGGCAAGTCTCTAAAGTTTATGTTCATACTTGTTTTCGTTAATTATCATAGTTGGACTTACTCTAATAAGCTCTTCCAAAATATCATTACGATGAATAAGGCATAACTATGGTATTGTAGGTTTTTATTGCATTTTATTTCGTTAATTATCACAGTTGGACTTACTCTAATAAGCTCTTCCAAAATATCATTATGATGAATAAGGCATAAGTGTGGTATTGTAGGTTTTAGTTGCTAGTTTACACTAAGTGGCATAGCCAATCTTACTCTTACAAAGCTCTTCCAAAATATCATAACAATGAGTAAGAAGTAGTTGTGGTGTCTTAGATTTTAGTTGTATTTGCTTTCAGTCTTGTGTTTATGTTCAATTGCTTTGGATAACACAGCCATACTTGTTCTCACAAACTCTTCCAAAATATCATTCATGATGAACGAGATGGGCTGTAGAATTCCTTAGGCTAGTTGCATGTTAACTTAGTTATAGCACTCCGAAGGTAGAATGCATGTGATTCAGTTCTGTCATTTCATTTCTAGTTTGATAATGGCTTTTCAGTTCAACATTGTTCACTGTACTTCAAATAGACTAGTGGCACTCTAGTTTAGTTTTAGCTCACTGTATTAGCACTCCAGTTGATCCGGATTTATGTAGGAACGCAACAGAATAAACATATAACCATAAATACAGAGATGCAGCGGAATTAACACTTCATTTCATTAATACCAAAGAATTGAAATTTGCTTACAGACAGAATGGAAATAAAACTAGCTAGGGCACTGGTAGCTATCTCTGAGAAGAGATGTGGCAGCTACAGGCCTATGAACTGAGTTACAATGAGGCTCGAGGGCCTATTTATTATTGAGAAACAATGGAGAACCCTAAACATCCCAAAAACCTAACCCTAGGAGATGAAGCGCCAAAACTATGGGCCCCGTTTGGGTAAATTGGTGTTTCAACTTCCCAGGGACGTAACTTTGGCATACTATCTCCGTTTGATGCACATAATACATCATTAGAAAGCTCTATCCGAGGACTACAACTATCGGGACGAATTGGATGATCCAATTCCTTGGTGAAACGATACCCAAAAAACGTCGTTTAGGGTCTCAAAACGGCTCCGGAAGTTCAAGACCCGAAAAACTGCTAAAAATAGTAAGTTATGCCGAAACTAAAAAACTGAAAGAGACAATGGTGGGGGCCCAAGTGGAATAGGCGGGTGGCCACCAATATCCACCTAGATCATTCCTCCCCCCTTAGGAAGCAATGGTCCCCATTGCGTTAAGTTCCTCCATGAGATGAGGAAATTTCTGCTGAAACAGTCACACAGTGAACCACTTTCCTTGGTGCGAGAGTTGGCGACTTTGACCTTCCGTCATTGGATCCTCTTGTTGACGGTGTTCTTAATTTTCATGTCCATGATACGATCTATGGTGGCACATGTTCCTTAATGCAGGTTTAACTACTTGTTGGTGTGAGTTTGATGCACGTGTCGGAAGTGTCGATGGGGTGGGAAGTAAGGACGAAAGGCAATCACATTGAGGCGGGTGCGGACAGGGAATGAGAGTGGAGATACTAAGCTCAAAATCTTTATTCCCTCGGCCTTGGTGATGGTGTACGTACAATATAGCGGGTGAACGTGGTGAGGTCCGGTGGGCGCTCCCTTCTACAATGTAGCCATGCTTTGTCTCGCCCACCTAGAAGTTGTGTAGCACCCGATGTTGATGATAGCGGCCCTTGTACTTCGCATTGGCTCTTGTCCAATGTCATGAACCTGTTGGCGGATGTGTTGAATCGCTAGAGTAGGCTACTTCAGCATCAACTTCGGACGGATGTGCGGCGAATCGGCACCGGGTGGCTGCAAATGGCAGCTGCGTCCAATGGGACATAGTGGCTGGAATCCCAAGCCCACTGAAAGGGCTGGCGATTGAGCGCCAGAGCACGATTGTAACTATGTTTTACGCAAGGAGGCTCTCTTCCCATGTGCGAGATGCTTTGAATTGTACATGCTTAGAATGTGTACAATCATTACATTGTGACCTCTTGTACGGCCATCTGTTTGGGGATGGAAAGCGCCCTTGGACTTGGTGAGCTTTGTGTCCAACAACCGACGGTGGACCAAAATGTCTTTGAGGAACACCATATCTCGATCTGATATGATGAATTGCTTGGGATCCCAAAGTGTACCCATACTCGTTCAAGAAAGAGTTTAGCGATGGCCTGTTTGTGATATTCTTATTAGAGCCGCCATAATGGCCATCTTCGAGAATACGTAACAACGACCACGAAAAAACGGTCATTGCCATTCTTGGTAGGCAAGCCGAGCATGTAATCCCATGGAGATGAATTCGAAGGTCGACTAGGGAGTGAGTAGTGGAGCATATAGGCCTTGGCTTCTGTGATGGGGCCGGATTTCGTGGCACAAGCGATGCGGGATCTGATGTGCTTCTAAACATCCTTTAGAAGTTAAGCCAATAGAAATACTTCTATAATGTTACTTTCTATTTTCTAAACCCCAAAATACTTGTGACACTACATTGTGGTGTGCTTCCCATATCATCTTCGCACGCTCGCTTGAAGGAACACAAGAGTGTCCCGGGTGACATAAAAGTGCCATCTTGGAGGTGAAAAATTTGGAACTCGCGTACCCCCGAGAGTGCCTTTGAGGTGTGGCTAGAATTGGGTCACTCTCATGAAAGGCGGCGGCCAATCTCGTGCCCATAAAAGTTGAGCACGGTGGTGAGCGCCACGATCGGTGGTCGGTTGAGCGATGTGTAACATTATTGGTGCTACCCTTCTTGTACTTGATGTTCAAATGAGCCCAACTGAGATGTGTGGACCACTTCTGATGGCAATCATTCGTAACTTCCCTTGTGTACGTATGTTGCGGGGGCAGGGGGTGAGCATAGTGAGTGATTGTTTTATTCCCCAAAATATCGTGGCCATTGTCGACGAACATGCAATGAATACATTTGTTTGTCATAGGTGAGATAGCACGGTAATATGGGACAATGTCTCCTTGCGCCCAATGTACTTGTGGATGTATGTTTTATTCGAAATGAAGCCCCCGCCCCAATAGCATAGTCGGAGGCATACGCTAGGTCTCAAATGGTGCTGCAAGTACCGGTAAGGTGAACGCGGGGCGAACGAGCGATTGCCCGTTCTTTGAATGCCTTGACAGCGGGGTTAAAACCAAAATAATTTGCTCTTGCTCCTCCTTTGGTGACTTGACTCAAGAGACGAGTGATGAGAAATCCTTTTCGAATCCTACTGCAGTAGAAATTAGCAAGACTGACTGGCTACTGTTATAGTGGTCGAGGATAGCCAATCTGGGCAAACTTGAATCTTGGGCGGATCCCTTTTGCCCCTTTCATCAATAATGTATCCCAGGTATTGAACACAGGTCATGCCAAACGTACTTCTCGATTGGCACACGACTTGTGTTGCCGCGGTGTTTGGAGGATTTGTCGGATGTGATGAAGGTGCTCTTCCCAAGTCTTCTTTGAAAGATCGAGAATGTCATCCAGTACACACTACGAATGAGTGGTTGAATGGCCGCAATATGTCACGTCCATCATCCTCGCAGAAGGTTGCGGGAGCATTCGTCAACGCTGAAAGGCATGACCAGCCATTCAAAAGGCCTTCCTTGGCTTTGAAGGTAGTCTTCCACATCGGAGGGTTCAACAAATTTCGTGCACAAGCGTGCCCGGAAAACTTCAGAGTCGATCTTGCGGGGGGTATTTGCACCTTAGAAGTTGGTCGAAGGTCATCTGATGCGTGGGATTGAGTACCTATTAAAATAGGTGATGTTTTACAACGCTGATAGTCAATACGGTCTCCCGTCCCATCCTTCTTACCCTTCTGTACGATCGGGACTCCCACGAGGTGATGAACTTCGGTACGATGTGACCTTTCTGCTGTGACTCTGAATACGCCTCTTGCCCTTGTCATTTTCCAAAACGAGAGCGCCGATAGACTGTTCCGGTCCATTGGGTAGCGGCGCACTTGAGGTCGGATCAATCGGGTGCTTGACTGACGATGTGAGAGGAACCCCTGTGGGTGAGGTGAAGATGTCCACCATGCTCCTCCACAACCTTATCCATTTGTTGTTGTCGTGCGAAGGCCTGTACGGGGTCGTGACACGGTCTTCTTCTTTCACGAGGGCGGATCATCGGAAAACAAATTTCCTAGTTTGGAAATGAGCTTACGCATTTTTACGAGCAGCAGCAAAAGAGAGATAGTCGTAGGGTGGTACCTGCGGTATCTGTGTAACTTATTTCCCAAAGTAATAATAACGGCCACCGGGGAGTGAGAGACTCATACACGACGCAGCGCATCCATAAGTGTGGTTGTCCTAATAATACATCGAAGCTTGTCAATAGGAGCAACGTCACATAATACCTCATCGCGAGGGCTTCGATGCTATAGGAAGCGACGCTGCTGGCTGACGCGGAGGTCTGCGTCCGGCAGGCCAAGCCACCCGATGGTGTGTGGATGTGGGTGAGTTGTGGTCGACAAGCCCAATCGCTTCACGGCGTACGCTGAAATGAGGTTCTTTTGGCTCCCATTGTAGGCAATGGTATGCGGGGGGGAACGCTTTACCCATGCAGGGTGGAAGAGAACGTTTACTCCTCCTACGGATCTTCCGGTTCCTCCTTGGACCTTTGTGTGTGTGATGGTGTTGGGCTCACGTCAATAATGTTTCCCCTTTTCATTCCCCGCCTTCGAGTTCTAATTCGAGTCGGAGCATGCATACGGCTCGGAAGCCTCATCTCGACCGGTGGCGACTTCTTTGCCCGGCACTCACTTGTGTTGTGGTGGGCTCTTATGGAACTCCACACCACTTTCCCGTGTCCTTCTTTGGCTTTGCGGTGTTGTTCTTTTCTATAACGTAACTGATAGGTTGCTCTTTGCGCTTCCGCCACTTCCTTGGCTCTATCCTTTGTTGCGGTTTGGAAGCACCTTTCCTTGCTTTTGATTCACAGATCCAAAAGTCTACTTCTTTGTTTAAATTTCTGCTCAATCTTGGCGGCATGCAGTATGCGTGCCAAGCGAGGAGATATTAGAACTCCATTCCTCTTGAATGTGTCTTTGAAGACGGATGTGATACTTTAGCACAGAAGTATTTCTCTGAATATTTGATGCCCAACTTTGTGCGCGGTGTGGAACAGATTCGTCGACTCATACACATCTTGATCCCTTTGTTGTTTCGGCGTGGTCCATTGTATGTACTTGTCCTCATAGCTCCCCACGGATAATCTTGTTCCTTGACGGCGTCTATGAAATAATTCCAAGTTGGTCTGGCCCAAAAACAGAGAAAGTTGTCTAGTCCTTGTTCTACGATGAGTTTCCCACCAGGTCCTTAACATGGGGGGTAGCTTTGAGAGTACCATAAAAATAATCTTCCTCGATACGAAGGTGCGCGAGAACGATATCTTCTAATAAAGTTCAACCCTTGCTGTCTGCAACATACACTCTATTTGACCCTCCAAATATGGAAATGTCAAAATTTACTTGTGCCTTAAAAGGAGTCGCCACTCCCGGAGCGGCTCACAGATGCGGAATGCGCCACGGTGGGCAGCCGTTACGAAGGATACGAGCAAAGTTGTCCATCATCACGTTCCTTTGTTTTCGAGGGCCTCCTCGGCAATATTTACGATCGATCTCCTGCTCCGTCATGCCTGCTACATCCCCCCATGGGCGATAAAGCCGAGGTTTGCGGGGGCGGTCTTGCGAGGTTCCACCCGAGATCAAGCCTAGCTCGATATACCCAAACCTTGTTGGGGACATGCAAGGATCGAAAAAACGGACCGCTGCGATGCCGCAGTCCGGTTGTGTGGGAACGCAACGGAATAAACATATAACCATAAATACGAATGCGACGGAATTAACACTTCATTTCATTAATATCAAGGTGGGGGGGGGGGGGGGTGCTTACAGACGGAATGGAAATAAAACTAGCTAGAGAGCAACGGTAGCTGTCTTTGAGAAAAAAGATGTGGTGGCCTAGAGCCTCTAAGCGGGTTATAATGAGGCTAGGGAGCCTATTTATTATTCGAAAACAATGAAACCCTAAACATCCCAAAAAACTAACCTAGGAGATGAAACGCCAAAACTATGGGCCCCATTTGGGTAAATTGGTGTTTCAACTTCCCGAGACGTAACTTTGGCATACTGTCTCCGTTTGATGCACATGACACATGGTTAAGCTCTGTCCCAAGGACTACAATTGTCGGATGAATTGAATAGTCCATTTACGTTGGTAAAAATGATACCCAAAAAACGCCGTTTAGGGCCTCGAAACGGCTCAGAAGTTAAACCAATGCTAAAAATAGTAAGTTATGCGGCCCGAAAAGCCCCGAAGAGAAAATGGTGGAAACCCAAGTGGAATAGGTGGGTGGCCACCAATATCCCCTAAGATCACCGGATCTGGTGTCTTATCCATGCATTTTAAATTACCACATTAGTTTTAAATTTAAATACCCTAAGTCTTCATTATTACAAAATATTTTGTTCCAACCTTATATTAATACACAATCATTTGGATAGGAGTTAATGTCGGTCTAAGACCTAGATTGTTTGTAACCTTTTCACCATTTCACAAACAACCCTTTTCTCAAAAGACCATTCTAAAAAAGAAAAATCTATAGCTTAAGAGTGAGGCTTAGTGGTGTTAAATTAGTTGCAGAGAACATAATTAGAAGCTATTTTAGAATAGAAATCTTATGATGCTACAAATATTCAACGCTAAATATGTTCCAATCGATCTTTAAACATGGATGAGATATTTGTAACATTGTAAGTTGATTGTTTGATTGTTTAGATAGGAGAACTACATTTACACTTAACTTGCCCATTTCTCAAGCTCTTCCAAAACATTGTTAATGAATGAATTGGACAAGTTTAAACTCATGTTGTGATTTATTTCCTTGAATTCATTATCAAGTTTTGTATTTGTTGTTTGCTATTCATAGTTAGGCTTTGTTCTATTTTAATGTTGCGTTTGTCATTTGCCATCCATAATTTAGGCTTCACTATTGTTTTTAACCAATGACTTCTTCTCACCAGCATTTAGTTCTTAAAACGCAGATATAAAATAACAAAAAACCAAAAAACATCATAAAGCACTAGACACAATATGATGAGAAACAAACACCTAGGCACATGTAGTGCACCACACTTCAGCAGGTTACCAGCACGGTTGTCGATTAATGAACTCAAATTAGGAGACTAGGTTGAGCCTGAGCACAGGCAACCTGGCAAATATCCCCTCACAATGGTAATCGCTTTGTATAACCGGACACCGTTCCGGCGTGGTCTACGAACATGAACGGGTCGTCCCAACAAAATTCACGGTACCAAGCCTTTACAGTTGCCCTCGCTTCATCTGTACGAAATCTTTGAAGGGTAGCTGCTGGCTACGGGGCTTGAGAGGATAGTTTCTTACAAAATTTCACCCGGACGATGAAAAAGCGAGGCAAAAGCCCCGCATGATCGACACATCAAACACGAAGACCTTCCAGGTTGGAGGCAAGGTCTTGCTCTATGACAACAAGTTCCGAAATTTCTGATACAGTTAGGTAGCCTAGGACCATTTTATGTCATGGGAATCAAACCATCGAGGGTAATCCGCTTGGCACGATTGAACGGATAGGTACTACCAAGGATGGGTTAACGGTGCAACTTGAAACCTACCATGAGTAAGTTGTTCATTTATGTTTCAATAACTCACACTGCGAGGAAGGAGTACGTAGGGTGAATTAGGGTCAGCGATCTACTTTTGAATGACATAGATGGGTTTACTTTGCAATACACATTGGCCCGATTGCGAGCCGCAACGCAACCATTAGTGAGTAAAGGCTTAGTGTCCGGCGTGGCGTCCACATTAGGTACGAAAGCGTGTCGAACATCAATCACATCATTCCAACATAGTACTAGTGTCGATACGTACGATCACCAAAGATTTAGAATTAATGGCCATAATTAGAACTATCTGTCTGTGTCGGTACATAATCGGACATCACCCCCAACCCATCGTGTACGCCCAAATCCAAGAACACGGAGTCGACAAGTGTCGGAATCCACCTCAACAACTAATGGATCACACGATCGTAATCGCCGGGAGAAGCCGAGGAAACATTAATTATTGTAGGGTCTCATCAACCTCACCGTGCCGGTCACTAACATAACTTGCATGAAGAAAATCATGATAATGCGGAAAATCTAAGTTAAGTTAGAAATCTCCGAAGAAACAAAGCAAGTTGGAGAAGCGAATCGAGAAGCGGAGAAGGTGTCCGGAAGAAGAAAGCCAAAGAAGGGGCCAAGAAATATTTTGCAGGTGTGTCAACGATGAGCAAAGATGACAAAATTAAGTCCGGTAGTAGTAGAACAGAGATGGATAATAGGGATTCAAAAAATGGAATCCTCGTCGAGAAGTATGATGGTGCAGCTCTAATTGACGTAGACCTCCACAACTCCTTTAAGTTCCTTGCGCTCAAAAGAAAAGTATACATTTAGAAAACTATATGACGGTAGGACAAGCGGTAGCAAAAAGTCTTTTTGAGTTTCGAGGTATCCAATAGTCCTCGATATTGAATTTGAAGACTTGCCGGGTGTTGGGATGACAAGCGAGCGCCATGCGATGTACCAAATTCTTGCTATGTAGAATTCGAATATTTGTTTGTGGTGCAGGGAAAAGAGATTCCAATCCATGACGAGGACATTTGTAGGCTAACATGGCTCTCACGGAAGCGAGGACGTCTCTTCGATGTTCGAGACTATCTCCAAAAGAGCGAAGAAGTCAAGACGATACAAATTACTGTTAAGTATGGCACCGAAGGGAAGGAAAAAATTGAGCTCATAAACAAGCCCAAAAAATCAAGTTTTCACATCTTCACCTCATTGCCGGCCAAGACATTGAGGCATTACATCAAGAGGTGTACCTTGGAACCCTGGGCCCAGTACGAACCTTTGCGTGTTAGGGGGAGACCCGGTGAACCTGGTTATCCTTCCCTCTTGAAGGAGGCTGACCCAAAGGGCATGTGAAGAAAGGTATAAGAGGGAAACAAGATTTGCTCTATGGATACTTGATAGTAGTGCTGGCCATGTGTGAAGTGGACTTTTCCCCTCATCGGGATATGGCAGGTGGAGATAGCCCAGAGGATCGACACGACGATGAATTTCACCCCATGGAAAGATGTCGGGAGACCCTAACACCAAGGAAAGTAAACGCAAAGCCTTACGCAGAGTTGGTATGGCCTAATGGTTGATGTGGTGACGAACGATGGGGGATCCCCGAAGCTGCTGAGCGAATCGCGGGCAAGTACGGGTTTGGGGTTACGCACAAGCTTCCGTTCCTCGAGGACCCACTTGTGTATCGGAGGAAACATTTCATATGAGACGGTTAATTTAAAATTGATGAAGTATGTTCCATACAAAAAAAAAATTCATGGCCGGGGGTTGCGATGAAGTCGGAAATGGGTGTACACGTACATCTTTGATGGGATGGCTACTACACGGTTGCCCGGAAGAAAGTACGAGGAGGAGCGGTAATTGGGTGTCCAACATGTAGCTCACTCCAATCATTCAACAGCTAAATACAAAGGTGTGAAGATTTAATAGAAGTTGTTTAGGTGATATCGATAGTACCCACTCCATTCCGATTTTTAGAATTCCAAGTTTCTCGATCGACCCCGCTACAACCACAGCCTCATCCCCACCCATTCCAAATGTGTTGTTTAGTTCCATGAGCCCAACAACCACACCGCTGGTAGGAAAGAGTAGATCCGCGAAACCTGGCGGCACCAAAGACCAAGAGGGCCAAAGTTCTAGAATCGAGTTAGGTGGTCGACCTCACGGGGGAGGATCACCCCAATAGCCGAGCTTGGGTGGTATTAATCTAGGAAGAGCCAATAGGCCGGGGCAGAGAGCTTAACCGAGTTTCCACCACACAGTCATTAACCCTTTTGATTTCCTAAACATCCATATATCACCACCATGTGAATCCCTGCCACCTACCACCTCGATGCTTACCATGTCCAATCTGGTCATCGGGAAAATACTCGATGGGGACCATGGGATAGAGGTTAACTCGGTCTGGAAGTGGTGCCTCGATAACCCCACCATGGACTCCCGGACCACTTTTACCAACCTAATCACTAGGATGGAACAAATAGTTGAAGACACGGTTAGGCCACTCACAGGCCTACTTCGCTCCAACGACCCAATCAACGGAGGCAAGGGGAGCGACCGGAGACTTTGAACATGGTGGAATCGCACCCCGACCAAACTCCACCGCAGTGGCAAGGCCAATCAACAAGATCGGTTGCCACAGGCAACCACTTCGAAAGCGATGGCCGGATCGAGGTGCTTCGGGGAAGAGAGCATGGAGACATGGGGGATGGCTCAGGCGTATCATTTCATCGAGAGGCGGCATAGCGGTGAGCTCCACTCGGGCACTGGCAATCGCGGGCAACAATAGCAATGAGATAATCACGCTTGCTGAACAACGTGAGAAACTACAATGGAAAACGAGCGGCTAAAAAACGGTGGACATAGTGGCAGTTTTGAAATCGCCTGCCAGCAGCCGATGACGACCTACGATTACGGGTACCGGCTGATGCACAAGAAACGACGGTGGTAGGTGGAAATCCACCTCGGTGGAATAATCCAACATCCACCGGAGAATACGAGAACTCCAGGTAGCATTGGTAACACGGCCAGGGTCTTTCGCAGGCCAACGAGCATGTGCACAACACAAATCTCGAGAGAAACGAGCCAGGTAGCAAGATGCAGAAGTCCCACTGGGTGCGCGGCCCCGGAGATGCCTACGACATCCTAAAAGGTATGTGGGAATGCTCAGCAGCCCTATGGGTGTGAACACGGTGATTTGGCCCATACGCAACAAATCTCCAAGGAAATGTAGAAGCCATGGACCCAACTGGGCTAGACCAATTGTATGCCCATGCGGTTGTGCTGAGGTCCAAATTTAACCAGGTGGAGGAACGTCAATGATAGCCAAAGTAGGCAATTCGGAGCCTTGGCTATCTCATACGGATCAATGCCGAATGATGCACCGATTGGCCTGCGGGGTTGGGAACTAGGTCAACACAATATTTAGCACTATACCGGCGATCATCGGGGAGGAAGTTGTCAACAAGATCCAAAGCGGAGACGAGGATGAGTTCTTGCAAAGAATAGCGATGAGCCGTGACAACTTTCCAAGAGCTTAAAGCTTGACTCGGCCAAGGTCAAGTTGGGGCCCTTGTTTGGATACCAAGGAGAAGGTATAGCCGAATAGGGCACGAGTCGGGCGGCCCCATGGAGTTGGAGACGGTTCGAGGACAATTGACTTGGGACGAAGTCAAAAGGATGTGGTTAGGGCTTGTTGGGGCCCTTGTTTTTGGAGATCAACATATTTTGGTCTTTGCGGAAAGCACGTGGTAGAATACACAACCTACGGTGGCGGCCGAGGGGTGTCAAGGTTGCGGAGGGGCAAAGGAACGGTGTCGTGGTGGTTGCCGGAAGACATAGGCAGGTGAGGAAAGGGCGTGGAAGGAAATAGCGTTGAACTCCGGTGGGCGGGAAATAAATACGAAAGACCCCAAAGGGCAAGAAACGAGCGCCTCGTTCCGCGTGAGCGAGGAGAATAAGTAAGCAACCGACGATGGAGGAGAAGGTTGGTATAGATGGGATAAGTGGCAGGGGCACGGGAGAGCTCCATCACGGTGCCAGCAATGCTCCTCTCTTATAGTTTTTGTAGTTTCTCTCTTTGTCCCTAGGGACATGATGTTGTATTTTAATACCGAGTCTATGCCCTTGATGCTTCGAGCTTTGTAATGATTTTCCTCGAATTTCTTTGACTAATATGTCCAAGATACGTTGTTTAATGGCATATGATGTTGAATATGAATGAATGTTGTTCATAGATGTGTTTTAAAAAAATTATCAGCAGTTTATTGTTTCCACTGAAGAATATATGTTGCGGAATGTTCTGTCATGGTACATTTAATTCCTTCGTTTAGCTTTGGTTCTTTGTTTGAATGTTGCAGGAGAAATGATGTAATCTACTCTCAATCACCGGTGGGGTCTTGGCATGCCTCGGGTGAGACTCTTTTCCTTCGAAGAAAAGTGAAATGCGGCATGAAACTAGACTCGGCGGAAAACCTTGTTGGCTCTCGGCTCTAAGCTTGGGTCTTCTGTGGGAGACTGTTTCGCAACAAGCCTGATGTCTAGTTTTGACTTCTTAGCACATGTGTGTAGAATTTAATGTGATCAAATTAGAGTGGCTCGATATTTTTCACGCAAATATTTAAATAGATGCGAATCTCATATCAAACTCTTGGTTTAATTGTGAGACCACTAACTTTAAGAACCGAGTGAATATGCAAATAGAAGAATTCCTTGATTGAAGTGTCGCATGTAAGCCCTATGATGACATCATATTTTATTCTTTATTTTTATCAGTAGTCTAATGCATGCTCATTGGTGAAGAATGGAAATTGGTTAGGGTGGTAGATGACCCGAGCAACAATGCTAAATTTTGAGACCATCGTGATATCATTACTTAAATCCAAAGTAGTGGTTGGGTTGAAGGTACATTTGTGACACTAGAGTGCTTTTGGAGACAAATTTTGATCAAAAATATGGTTGTTACTGTACGTTAACTCTGGGGATGGCCCTCTTGGCCCTTGTAAATGTATGCTTCTTTAGGTAAATAATGCTCCGATGGAATTTAACTTTGAGGCATGTGCCATTAGGTTACTGTCAAGATGTATGCCCCCTTTAGGAGAATTTTTTTCTAATATAGGGTCCGTTCCACAATTTCGAACTTTCCTAGCCTAGGGCTTCTTTGGTAGCATCGTATTGGAGGGACTAACTCCTCCTCGGTAATTATCGAGGTTGATGCTACGATCGAACAATGCCTTCACCATATTTTGTAGGCCTTGTTGTGTTGGAGAGATTGTCTGTCGACTTTCGTCGATGAACTCAAGATTTAGGTGCTACGAGGCTCGGTGTCATTGAGAGTTTGATGGTGGCGTGTAATTACAGATCCTAGGAGTTCGATGAGAATCATGACTTTGACCTCTTATACCAAGTGGAAGGGTGTGAACCACTGTTGATGTTTTCTTTGTTGTGCGGTGTTCCCACGAAACATGTAAAAGCATATGGTGCCAATTTGTTTGTTGGTTATTCACCATATATTATGTTATTTTTTGGTACTTTTTAAATTCTAACCATCGTTGTATTTAGGGTAGTATGGTCGGTGTGAATTCATACATGAATCCCACGTGGTGAGATAGCTCTTGGAAAATTTCATTTTAGAAGTGTTTTCCATGGTTTAAGACTAACTCTTTTGGCATGTAACTTCGACCAATGAAATAGTTAAACAAAAATCATACGATGGTTTATGTTGTGTTGTCGTATGTGGGCATAGCTTCTGCTCACTCCAGTAAAGTATTAGGTGACCAAAATAATATGCTTGATTTCACGACGATGCTAGGTTGTTGGTGAAAAACATGAAAATGATTCCATCATTGATGTGGTGGAGACAGGCAATGGTTGATAGCATGTATATGGATTGCGTTTGCCATATCGTTGGTACATCTACTCTCGTAATTTACGGTCGGCTAAACACGTATGGTGATGAGAATACAACCGAGTCATGGATTACGATACATGATGATATTAATCATATGTGATGTGTTATTGTTTTCTCGTTTGGTGGAGGAGAATCTCCATCGTGGGAAACTTGCATGAGGCAAGGCTAGGTTCCTCCTTAGGTTGAGCACTGATTTGGAAATTATGCTTGGTACGAGGTTCACGAATGTTTCCATTAGCGAAATTTTTTATGTTTCGTAGTTACGGCTAGTGAAAATGGTGGATTTACATTGTACCTACGAGCATATGGTGTGGGGAGAAAACACTACTCTTCGTCCTTGAAGTTGACACTTGGAAAGGATCGAGAAAAGGGGAGAGATTCCTCTCTTTCGCCATTTCCCAATTTTGGTTTTGAGTAATTCTGACTCTCATAGGGAGTATAGAATTAATGCCGCTCTTTATGTCTAAGATTTTGGAGAATGCCATTTCATCGTACGGTGAAAGGTAACGAAAAATATGGCAATAGTAGTGCATGATCTTCCCATGGCTAGAGATGTCTTTGTTGTAAGGAGGAGACTATGCAGAGTTGTTAACGAGCTACTTCTGTTCTTTGTCTTGATTGAGTTGGTGGAAAATTATGTCGTGTAGCCCACATGTTGGCATGGTGGACGTGGGTCATGCTAGGTTGATGCGTATTTTTAACTACTTCAACATGTTGGTATGGGAATGGGGTAAGTGCCTAGCAAATATGCCTTCCATTAGGTTTGTTAAGCTCTAGATTAGTGATATCTTGGTGGTGCATTTATAATTAACGAATCTGTGTCAATTAGTGGGTGCACTCATAGGATAGACATACATCACTACTCATGGTGGTTTCCCTGGCATACTAGACAAAAAAATTCTTGCTTGGGTGTTCCCCATCCTATTTGTTTGGTGACGTGATCACGTACCGGTAACCGCCAAATGTACAGAGTTGAGGAAAGTGGCGACCACACGATTGCATTTGTTACACAACACCACATGTTGGTCTTCCTCGTGGATAGCGAGCCATGGTAACTAAGGGTTCACTGACCGGCTACTTTGGCTAACGAGGAAGAGAATGGACCTACTTGTCATCATCTGCACATTGTCGAGTTGTTTATGGTTTATGTGTCGAGGTCGTCTTATGGTAGAGGCGTACTATGGCCATACGTAACCTTGTTGGTGCTAAGAAGAATCGAGGTGTAGTAGGTTGTTCCAAGGTGGTTTTCAAAACATATCAAACATGAAGTTGGGTTTGGTAAGTCAACGTGGTACACACGATCCAATGGGATACCATCGTACGATAGGCTCCAAGGTTATGCAAATGTCGATGAAATAGTCATGTTCATCACAAATTGCTGGCAATATGATGGAGGAGGAAGATGAATGGGAAACGTTCTGGTGGTATCGTGCTTCCTTCATATATAATATCATGCGAGGTTCTTCCCCATTGTTTGCATGGAGGGATCCTCTTGATATGATTTCTCGAGAACGTATCAAAATCCCTATGTGCTAGTATTTCTCTTATAGTGGTAATTGTAATGACCATAATTTCTACAAATAGTGCATGCGTAGTTGGTGCCCAATGCCTTGCCTTGATTTTTATGGCAGTTCCTTTTTACGAATTTTATTACGCAATATTTTCTTGAGATCTTAGAAAGTTTTAATTCGTCCGGCTATGAGCGAATGTGGTTAGGGTGGCATACTATGTTTTATGTCGTACGAGTTTTAATTATCAATGTATGATGGGATTTTCTGTGCTTCCCCTTTTCATGTATTTTCTTAGTGGCGGCCATCGGTTTTACGACGAGTTTCCCTTAGATGATGCTGGTGGTGACAACCTCCTTGACAAGTGAGGTCTCCTCGGGGGTGGGCGGATTAACCCTGGGGTGATGCTTGTAACTCCGGTCATGGTAGATGAGACCAAGTACCAAACTAGAATTGTGAAGAATACGAAATTTGGAAACAGCATTCTCAAGCATTGTTTTAAAAGACACCATTATTTTAAAATAGGTGGAGGGTAAGAAAGAAGTTTGGGAGATGATATAGGAAAAAGAGGGTGAAATTAACGCAGAAAAACAATACTCGGTTTAATTATTAATAATATATCGCGGCATCGGTGCTTGATGTAGACATAATTCTGCTGACCATGTGATATCGGCGGTCGATACCCGGTATGACAAGGGGATCACTGAGAACAGCCCTAGGATGAACGACGGTTTAGGCAGCCATATTCTTGGTACCATATATGAGTCTCAACGGATATGTCTACAAAGTAGAATTACATTGGCATTTTGTAGAGGATCTCTTATCGTGGTATATCGATTATTCAATAGTAATGATACGGTACTCTGAGAACGTCATGGTTCGGAAGATAGAAGATACTATAGCCATCATAGCATACATATAACTCCTCCCCGAGGGTATGTTGTAATCCAGCCCAGACATCCAAGACTTCCATATCTATAAGATAATATTTTTGTGTGAAAATCATGATATTTGATAGAAGCTGACGAGGGCTAATAGGCGCCATCATATGCTCTCGATGTGATGTCTGATGGCTTTAGTTTGAGAAATAGTAACTATTAGCATTCTTTGACATGATGCATGTGGTTGCACCTTTTTCAATCATATGGTGGATAGTGATGTTTTGGTGTCAATGGTATATGAGAAGAGCGGCAATGAAGAAAGCATAGAGGTAGATTTATCTAATCAAAATCCATTAGTGAAGATAAGTAGTCTGTAGAGCCTAATGCCAAAAGGTAAGGCTTTAATTTTCTTTGGGCATGATTGCAAGACTTCCAAAGATGACATGGCGATGGGAGATTAGGCCAAATCAGCATAATACTAATTTGTTAGGCACTTTGGAGGGTGGTTTCCTATTCGCTAGTTGGTCCCTTAGCCATCTTTGGCAAAAGGTTCAGTAAGGTACAGTATTGTCAGCCAGTGTTTTTGGTGCACTTGTGCTGACTGACGAACTAGTCTCTAGTGGGGTATTGTAACATATTCCATAGCAGAAAAAATTTCTTCACAGGTCATATATATTTCATGGCTGTTGACCTCGTAATCATCGGTGTTGTTTTTGTTGGGTGCTAGCACTTCCCTTGGTGGGGGAGAAATCTCTATGACATTTGTTTGTTGTGAGATCCCCCTTGTCCTCGGTTACACTAAATGTTTTTAGCTCGGGTATTTCGAGCGGTGGTGCGTGTAATGGTAGTACTCACCACAAATTGTGCCAAAGTCGTTCAATACGAAGATTCGCTCCTCTTTGTACTTCACCCGATTCTGTTTGGCTCCCAGTTTTGATTTCGGTTGGATTTTCCACAACTTTGAGAACGTGGAGGGCATTGTTGGTTGTTCCCCTTGTCTAGGATTTATGTTTTGTTTGTTTTTTTATTTTTGTCCTTGCCGCATTTGGAGGATAACTAGGATTCTCCTCATTGTGTAATTGGTGCGGTTGTGCCTGGGAGAAGGTTGTAGAAAAGTTTATTACCGGTGCATTATTACGCATTGGTGGTTTTGTGCTGGGGATTTGGAATATTTTGGTCCCTATCCCTATTTTTGAATAGTTCTTGCGGGGGTGTATATTTTTATAATTTTAGGCTGCATACTAGGTCCCATGCATGAAGGTATGGTCCTCCTTGATGATCGTGGTACCTTTTTTATTAGTCATGTTCTGTGAGAAGTGCATGATTACTGCAGTGGTAGTCTAGTTGTGAGATGTTATGGTTGGGATCATATGCATAACCGAGGTGTTGGTATGCTGTGTGATTTTGAGTCGATGACCCGGTGATGTGTCTGTGGTGTTGAGTGCTCAAACTCTTGGTAGTTTGCAGTACCCGGGCGTTAGGAAGGATATTATTATATCATGAATACATGCATGTCAACAGATTTGTTGATTTTGTTGATGGCATCCTCTTATTTTGAATGTAGCTTTGGGTTCACATCCTTTGAAATATACCAATTAGAGTTTTCGGAAATAGGTCCAACGAACTCAATTGTCCAAGTTTGGCTTTACAAAAACTTTGAAGTCTTCTCCATTCATGAGATGGTCTAAGATATGGATGGTGGGTTTTGTCTAAAATGAGTCAGTAATTCCATCCCTGAATCATTGTCAGATGAGTAACTAAAAATATGTGGGGAACGCGGTAGTGAGGGCGCTAAAGGTTCCATGTATGGCAAAATGTTGCTCCACATACCATTTTACGGTACGTTTAGGTACTTCTTTGAAAAAGTATTAGCCGAATAGTATCTTCGATGATACGGCCGATGAACACCATAAGTGGAAATTCATTGGGGCACCAAGGCCTTTCACTTTCTTCCTTCAAATTTGGAATGTGAATGGAGCTTCATGGGTATAGGGCACCATGTGGGGATTTATATTCGATAAAGGTAATTAAATTAACGCGGGTTATGGTGGGGTAAATTCAACGATGCTAAGAAAAGGTAACTATGTAGTGAAAAACTATTATGGTCTATGAAGACACGAAGTTATGGTTAAATATGGGATTTTCTATGACACGATCAATGGTGTGTTCGATTGGCTCTCGGAATGGTGAGTACTCCTCGATCCTCGAGGAGTTGTGGGAGGGTGGTGTGTGGTGACCACAAGTAGAGTTTCACCCGGTAGCAACATTGGGTGACCCTCGAGGGTTTCCCAACTAAATATGCCCGATAAAGGATGAATCGATCGGGAAGCGGTGTTATGTCTTTCGCGCGTGGTAGTGAAAGGGCACAGGACCCCCTCCTGTTGTGGGGGGAGAGTCTTAAGAAATGCGTCTAGATACGACGGTCCCGATGGGTCCATTGTTGTGTCGATTAGGTATGGATTTGGAAATACTCTTCAGTTCTGAGAGGAGGGAATTTTTATATCAAGAAAAATATGAGCGTCAAAACAAGCGAAACAAATGATTAATTTCCCTTTAATCTAGTTCTATATGATCGATAAATCAAAAATGGTTTTGGTTTTTTCATGTGTGATATCAAAATCCTAAAGACCTAAACATCCTCACACTCTCAGTGTAACTAGGCCTTGTGAGGAAGCATATTCTGGTGGGTATTGGGGATAACATCCCAAAATAATAAGGCGAAGCCTTCCAACGATCGAAGAATCGACCAAGGTAATAGGTGGAGGATCTAGTGTTACTGCACCATCACCTATGAGAAGGATGCCCTAAGTTTTGCCACTAAGTATCATTATCACATAAGAATTTGAGTCTTGAGATTCTTGGTAAATCAACTACTGGTATCGAGGTATTATGTGGGTCGATGACCCCAAATAATACCGCACGCACTGAGCCTAGCTTAACCCCTGCAGATTGGTCTATGACAGTGCTTGAGTTTTACTTTTCATGGACGGATAAGCAGGTTTAAAGTTCTCTAAAAAATTAACTTCTATGTTTCAAGATGTAAACTAACCAAGGCATCTTAGTGGATGCCTACACTTGTCCTATTATAAACTATTATTTACCTTGTGGCCCCTGTTAGGATATTTAATGAGTTCACTTAGGTTAGTTTTAAGGTGGCTTACTTTACTTAAGGGTGTGGTAGTGTGTGAGTAAAAGTGAACGATCACATAGTTTTAAGATGTGGATATACGGTGATCCTTTACACGTCCCTATTTTGATTTTCCTTGCGATAATGAAATGATATCGGATAGTGGGAAACTTACAATTTCTCCTAATTAAAATAGGTAATGACTAAAGGGAGATGGAAAATCATCGAAGGGAGCGTTAATATGCATGTCCGGTCACCAAAGGTGCAAGGGAAACATAGATTACTTACTTCTCTTAAAATGGTTAAGTCTGGTCTGATTCCTAGTGCAAAAATTTAAACTAAAATTAATGATCTAACTAGGAAAAAATAAATGACAACTAGCTAAGCATATGTTGATTAGGGCCATATCACCTTTAATTATCTGCTGTGTTTTTAATTGCCTATTTTCAAAAAATGAGTTAATTTAGATTGAAAATTGGATTTTCACCACTAAATTGCCCGTCTAATTAGGCTATGTGGGTTTTTGAAGACAAAATTTAAAATTTAAACTGTAATAAGAAATACTCAAAACGCGACCAAAAGCATGCTCTAAATAGTCATGGGGCACCAAACAAGTGATCCCGATTTTTCTCTAAAAAATTTCCTTTAGTCTATTTAAAATTGGAAGCGAAGAAAATAACAAAGAAATATGTTCTCTATTTCACGCTGAGTATGACCATAGGCGTGAAACTTGGTATAGGTCGGACGAATGCTGCCGCAACTCGTTGTGTCTATCTAAGAAAAATGCGTGCAATTTTCCTATAACAAAAATTCTAGAACTCCTAGACGCAATCTTCACTATGGGTGAATGAGGATAAGAGAAGAGAGTTGTCTAGAAACACTCCGGACGGAGAAAGCCCCTACAACAAGCTCAACCACTTAACTAAAAGGGTAAAGAAAATGGAGTGGCAATCCTGATGGTGGTTTTGGTGCCAGTGTGCACCAAATCACGGTGTAGTAAAATTATTACTGACCTACAAGATATGGTCACGGGGAGAAAATATGGTTAGAAGGTTAGTGAACACATGCTTATATATATATAAAAACTAAATTGTGTAATGTAGTATGTTGCATATAAGGATAAGAGACACAATTAAACTAAAACAAAAAATAAACTCACAGTAGGTCAAATGAGTCAATAATGCAAACGGTAGAGGACGGAAATCCCTCTTGTTGACCGCTATTATTAAAATAAAGGTAAATTTCCACACTTGCAAAAGGATCCTTAGAAATATGGGTTCTAATACCCAATTAAGGAAGCTTTTACCCTCGAGGCAGTGTCGCAAGGCCTCTCTCTTCTCACGAAGGATTGAAGTTGATCGGTATTATGACCGAGTCACCTAACTCTACCTGCTGCCTTGGATTTACCACTGCTGTTTCGGTTTGCTCATAAGAAATTTGGCTCGCATAACAATGTGTTCTCATTTTCTTATCATGGTGAGCGCCTGTACGAAAAATTCAAATCCTTATTCCTATCATGATGCATTTGTGGATGGTCACCCAAGAGAGAGGGTTGATTCCTTTGTGTGCTCACTTAGTTCCTTTGTGTGCTCATGAGGTCCAAGGTGGCTCTAGGCGGTACATCCTTGGGTGGCCTCGAAGTGGAAGATCATATCTTTGAATTGTCGAGTGATTTCCGGATAGTGACTCTTGCCATAGGGACACACATCATTTTGAGGGAAAGCCACACAAAAGCACGCCTATCGAAGGAAAATGCACACAAGGCACATTTTCTATGTATTTGGTGCACAATTTGATTTTTCCTCTTGACCTTAGAGATTTTTAAAATTTTGAGATCCTCTAATGTTTACGAGCCACTGTAAATCCTTCTACTTGACATTTAATAATGTCATTTTTTGTATCCGATTTTCATTGATATCATTGACCATGCTCATTCATGGTCAGCTGTAGTCAACTATGTACAATATGGTCAAATGATACCCATCCATGGTCAACATGGTCGTGCTTAGTATTTGGTCTTGATCTAGTCTCCTATTTGAGCTCATTTAATTGTCAACCGAGGGTTGGTAAGCTGCTGAGTAGAAGTGTACGTATTGCCTAGGTGCTTGTTTCTTAATGCGTTGTGTGTAGTGTTTTGTGATGTTTTTGGTTTTTTGTGATGATTTGTAGTGTTTTGGTCTTTTGGTGATTTTATATTTCACAAGAAAGATGACTAGAGATTGATGAAGAAGGAATCTATTGATTAAAAGCAGTCAAGACCTAATTAGTTGATGACAAATGATAGAAATACAAATGCAATACTTAAAATAGAATCAATATCTAAACTATGACCAATCGAAACAAAGCTTGATAATGACACCAAGCAAATGATTCAAAACACAAACTAAACTTGTCAAATTCTTTCATCGAAGGCATTTGAAGAGAGCTTGAAACATGGTCAACTAAGTGTGCAAATCTTCCTAATAAACGATTTAAAAAACTAACTTATAATGATGCAACATTTTATCCTTGATTGAAGTTTGTTGAAGCATATTTGGAATAAAATTTATACCATCATAAGATCTTCTACTCTAAAGCTAATTCCTAACTCTAATGCCGCAATTAATTGAATGTCAAAAAACCTTACTCAAGAGTTATTGATTTCTTTTAAAGTAGTCTTTTGAGGGAGGGCTGTTATGAAATGATAGGGAAATTGCGGAGGTATCGGACGCCCAAATAGTGTTGTCTTATTCATATGGTGATGAATCAATTATGGATTTTAGAACAAGAAAGAGTTTGTAAATAATAATTTTGTTTTGTTAATCTTAACAAGCTGAAGTAATCTAATGTACGTTGGACAGTATTTGAATGTGGGTGCAAATGAGAAATGAGTTGAGCTACAACCAAACCTAAGATGTCACTAGCCTAAAAAACGGTGTTAAACTACAAGTCATTATCAAACTTAAATCAAAACAATGAACATGAGTTAAGTGCAATTAAACTCCGAACATCCTAACTAAACTATCATGCATTATTCTGTAGAGATTATACGATCTTGTTCTCTATCATGATTGATATTTTGGAAGAGTTCCTTCTTTTTGGAAGAGTTTTAGAACAATCTGGTGTTGTGTAATTAATTGCAAATACAAATGTAAAGGCTGAAAACAAAGCCAAAACTGAATATCATGGCCATCTCCTACCCATCATTGTGATATTTTGACAAGCGTTTAAGAGCAAGAACAACTATGGTACTTAAGAAGTGAAAACAAACAACTAAAACGTTAGAATCATAATCATGCTTAAAGACGTTATAAAGATTTCTTGGAAGAGTTTCTTCTTGTGGAAGAGTGCTTATCATAAATATACTTGTGATGGTGAATAAAAAGACTAAAATTAAACCTAATACTATAGCCATTTCCCATTCATCATTATAATCCTTTGGAGAGCTTCTTCTTTTGGAAGAGTTAGAATGAGTATAACCACGATAACTAATGAAAACAACTACTAATTCAAATTCAAAAACGTAAAGGCATCTAGAATACTTATCTAAATTACATGAATAAATCCGTGCAAGGAGCAGGGGCCTCTGCCACGACAAAATCTAACTCCAAATCAAATCAACGCTTTCAAAAAAACAACGTAACGCTAAGTGAAGTGAAATAACTTGAACGGAGCACTGCGTCTTCGAAATGTAACACGGGATCTAAGCAAAATCTAGAACAAAATCTAGCTAACTAGGATTTCCCAAGTGTTTATGTAACAAATGTAAATAACAAGACTTGCAACAATTTCAGGAACATTGTCTTTCCTTATCGGAATCACATTAGGACTCTTGAAGTAGGTGCGTGAAAAAGGAAAAAGACATACGGTACGAGACAATCTAATAAATTAACGCTTCCTAAATGTCTTCCCATGTTCCAAAACCATACCCGAATTCGTTTCTTCCTTCATGATGAACAACGAACCATGTAGACATGACGTGGAATATGCCCATATGCGGTTTTCTTGAGAAGCCACAGAACCTTACTCAACGTGAGCAATTCTTGTCGAAGATAGCAGTTAGCTACGGAATGTACGCATTCTCATGACTAGTTTCGGTCAAAATGCTTTACAATGGCAAAAAATCACAAAACTTAGCAAGTCGGTAATGTAAATCATTCTAAAAGTAATTTTAACTATATTCATTGATCAATTGGGTCTAGGATAGCAATGGAAAAAGGAAAATGAGGTAAAATGGAATAGAGAAAAGCACAATTTTGAGGCTCAACACTTTTGCTACTTTGACTCCTTGCATGTCCTCATGCAAATTATCCTATGAGCAGAGGCTTCGCAGGTGTATCCCCAACCCTCTCCTTCTCCTTGTACGGAAGCTAAATATCTTACAGGTTTCGATAACAGTTTGAACCTTAGGTTGGTAAGTTCACTGATTAGCTTCTTGTTCCTTTGCTTCAACTTTTCATCGATCTTCTCACTTTGTCTATGTGGGGATAAGAGTTGAGTTCATATCGGTTTTGAGCTTCGGCTTGATCTTTAGGGTTCATTCTCATTTTTAGTGTTTCTAATAGTATTTCAACTCCATATATCCCTTCTTAATACATCTATTTAGGATAGTGGAGGGAGGCAGGGTTCTCTCCTTGCTTTATGACTCTCCTTTCCAAAGTTTCCACATAGTCATAAATTTCTTGTTGAGCGAGGGTCAATTTCGGGGTTCCTTCATTAAAATCTCTTCAACATCTTCTTATTGGATGTTTCTTCATCTTCTATATTAATTACCCCACTGTTTGTTTGATTAGTGTTTTCTTCGATTTCCTTTAGTCTGTTAGCTTCTTCTGAGTTGAGAAGATCCCTCTCCTTTCTCCATGGCAATTTCACAGTTACCCTTTCTTCCTTAAGTTGTCTCTTGATTTGAGTAAACTTCTAAGGTAGTTTCCTCACTACTTTCTTGGAGAATTTGTTTGTCAATTTCAAATTTTGAGCTCTCCACTTTCATACTCCCTTGTAGGTTTGTGTGGTTCAGTGAGGATTCCTTTGGCTCTTAAAATGATTTCTTGTCGAAAATTGTCATGTATCATTTGTTTTTGGTTAAATGATGTTCAATCAAAATTTCGCTTAAACCATGATGATATAAAGTTGTCTCTAAAAATTAACGAACCCTTCCTTGAACAAGGAAGCCATCTCTTTTCAAGCTTTGGTAAAGTAAGGTAGGTTTAAGTACGATAGGTATGGGTCTAATGTGGTATACATAAAATGTACCATATCTACCTACGTATAATAAATTTTTGCGGAAAGATAATGTGTTTCTCCATTTATTTTCCAATACGAACTTGGAATTCCTTTTTCTTACGTACGGTGACATCCATACACCAGTGATTTTAGAATTTGTTTTCGAGATTCATTGTGGAATCCTTTGTTTTTGAACCATATCTCCATTTACGAGCAACCCTGTAAACACGCAATGAAAACTTCGGTGACGATAAATTTAACATCTCCCACTTCAACTCGGTTCCTTGAAATGATCTTATGAATGTTTTGGTGACTTCTTTGTGGAAACCATTAAATTTCTCCAAAAATTGAAGCCATCCTATACGTATGTGTTCTTTGCATTGAGGTAGCCTTCTAAATATTTTAGACACTTTGGTTCAGTTCTTACAATGAAACCCATAATTGCTTCTTCAATGTTCGGATTAACACTCTTCTACCCACGAAACAATACTTTCACCTTCGAATTGAAATGGCTTCAAGTTCTTAATGAAAATGGCTTCAAACTTCGGAATGACATACCTGCGATTATTAATGACAATAGCTTCAAATTTCGAGCTGATATACCTCGGTTGTGATGGAACTTTGGACTGATATGCCTCGGTTTGACGATGACAAATGGCCCCAAATTTCACTACTATACCTCTTGTCTCTCGGTAGCAAATAGCTTCAAATTCCCATCTTGCTATATCTCTGTCTCTTGGTAACAAATAGCTTCAAATTCTTCAATGCTATACCTCTTTGTCTCTCGGTGGCAGACGACTTCAAATTCTTCTCTGCTATACCTGTGTTTATAGTGATAATACTCAATCTACGCACGGTGATACTTTGTCCTTGCAAGAATCAAATGGCTTCAAATTCTCACGCTTGCTATACTGCCTGCGTTTACGGTGATAATGCTGATATTCAAGTGATATCCTTTTGTACGCTACGATAAGAATATCTCGTCTACGGAATGAAATACCGGCTACGAGAATGGAGTGATAGCGATGGTCACGGAATAAATAGTGGGTGAGGTGGAGGAACGAATTATTGAAAAGTTGAAGAGACGGCGAGGAGATTTTTACAATGGCAAAGAGAATCATCATTGAATAGTTGGTTAAGAACGTAAAATTCAAATACTTGACCATTTTTTAACCGCTTAAATGATGTCGGGTATGGAATTTGAAATGAGAGATTTTAGTCCAAAGTTTGTGGAGGGTTTATTGGTCTTGATCAATAAAAATAATTAAAACAACCTTTTCGAACAATTCATAACTAAAACCATGCTAAAATTTATGAAATGCCATTATAATCTAAACTTGTTACCTCTGCCTTTCATTTGATTTTTTGTAGTCTTTGTCTTCTTTGTTCTCCTTTGGAAGAGTCTTCATAATCCTTCTTGATTCTTCTTATTCATGGATACACTGGATCATTTTTTTGCAATTCTAATGTCTGCTGATTGATGCCTTCAGGATTTGTAGCTGCGGAATGACTGTCTGGCTGCAGAAAGGCTGATCAGCTGCAGAATGTCTGTTAAGCTGCAAAATGTACCTGTAGGGTATTTTAATCATGGAATGGAGTGTTTTTGGAATATAGGTGAAATGTTATATGGTATGAATGAAGATGGATGATGAGACATGATATGTATGAAGTGGATGATGAAATGGAATGGATTCAGTTTATGAAATGGAGTGAAAGAACATAAGAACTGCCCTGCAATCCATGACATGTTTTATTCATTTACAGCAATATATCAAACTTTAAATTTTGACATGAAAATGAGATGGATGGAGTATGGAATGAGATAAATGAAACATGGAATGAAGTAGAATATGAATGAATGAATGAAATGGAGTATGGATGGATAAGTGAATGGAATGAAATGAAATGAGATGGATCATAAGCACTATGGATATGAACTTATGATTTTGTAACAGCTGCTTGTAAAAACAAAAATGGAAAAGTTAGAGTGTCAGAGAGACTCTGATTTTCACCCTATCTTTTCTGTATAAACATGCCAATCAATGATTGGTTTTCATGTTTATACCTTTATTTATTTATTTATTTTTTTCAAAGAGAAATGCTTCAGAAAATTTAATCAAGTTGATGAAGAAGAGAGATTCTTCTTCATTAACTTCACATCACTGCTTTCTTGGAACTTCTTGACAAATTCTTCTCTTGAGAGTGGTTTGTGATATAGCTTCAATCTATGACCATTCACAAGAAAAGTGACCTATTCTTCATCTATAGTTCTGATTTTTACTACCCCATTATCAAAAATTTCAACAATATCATATGGCCCAAGCCAATGTGTCTGAAATTTACCTTGAAAATCCTTGAATTTTGAATCAAACAAGAGAGCTCAGTCACCTTCTTTGAATTTCTTCTCTTTGATGTACTTGTCATGCCATCTAGCCCTTTGCTGTTGGACTAGACTTGTTTTCTGAACTGCATCTTGTCTGATCTCATCCAATACATTAATTTTCTCCAGTCTATGCTTTTGTGCCTCCATTAAATCAAGTCCTAGCTGAACTTCCATTTTGAAGGTTTGAATTTGGAACTCTATGGGAAACAAAACTTGCTTTCCATAAACAAGCTCATAAGGAGTATGGCCTGTTGTGTTTCTCCATGTAGTTCTATAGGCCCACAAGGCTTCAGGAAGCCTATCTACCCAATCTCTACTATGTAAATGAACAGTCTTTGTTAGGATTCCTTCAATGACCTTATTAGTAGATTCCACTTGACCATTTGCTTGTGGATGATAAGGAGTAGATTTTCTATGTCTGATTTTGTACCTCTCCATCATTTTCTCCACTAGCCTTGATGTAAATTGAGCTCCTTGATCTGTAACAATTTCCCTTGGGACACCAAAACGAGTAAAAATATCCTCAAAAAGAAAAGTAACTACAAATGCTTCATTAGCAACAAGTAATGGCTTAGCTTCTACCCATTTAGTAAAATAGTCAGTGCAAACTAATATATATTTCTTTTGTCTTGATGGAGGACTAATAGGTCCTACAAAATCCAAAGCCCATTTTTCAAAAGGTTCAATGTGTACCTGAGGTTGTAATGGCATTTCACCTGAAGGAGAAGGTTCCCTACCCTTTGGCAACTGTCACACCTTTTTACATACTCCTTAGCATCTTTAAACAAGGATGGCCAATAATATCCTAGATTAAGGATCTTATAGGCTGTCCTCTTATCTGCAAAGTGTCCGCCACAAGGTTCGTCATGACATGCCTTGAGAATCTCAGGCATCTCATCTTCACGAACACACCTTCTAATGATCAAATCTGGACCTGTCTTGTACAACTCATTAGCGACCCATGAATATCTTGCACTATCATTAATGATTTTTCTTTTATCCCTTACATTCATAATTGAAGGAAATTTTCCTGAAACTAAATAATTGGCAATATCAGCAAACCATGGAGTTTGAGTAGAGATTGCAAAAAGATATTCATCGGGAAATTGATCTTCAACCGGAGTGTCATCTTTGATATTTTGAATTCTAGACAGGAAATCAGCCACAGTGTTTTGTTTTCCAGGCCTATCTAGAATAGTAATGTTGAATTCTTGCAATAATAACAACCATCTTATAACTCTTCCATTAGTAATTGATTTATTCATTAAATATCTAATTGCAGAATGATCAGTGTGAACAAAAGTTTCATAGCCTGTTATATAGTGTCTAAATTTGTTTATGGCATGAACAACAGCTAAAAACTCTTTTTCAGTTACAGTATAGTTTAACTCTACAGGAGTCAAATTTTTACTGGTATAATAGATGGCATAGGGAATCAAGTCTTTCTACCCCAATACTGCTCCTAGAGCTGTATCGGAAGCATCTGTCGAGATGTGCAAAGGTAACTTCCAGTTAGGTCCCCTTAATATAGGTGCTTCAGAAATTTTGGTTTTCAGGGTTTCAAAAGCTAACTGGCAATCAGAAGTCCATTTGAATTCACAATCTTTGGTGAGTAATTTGAAGAGTGGAGATGCTATTTTGGTGAATTTTTCTATAAATCTCTGATAATATCATGTAAATCCTAGGAAACTTCTAACATCTCTTTGACAATTTGGAATAGATAGGTTAGAGATGACTTCAACCTTTGACTCATCAACTCTAATCCCATCCCCTGAAATGTGGTGCCCTAAAACAATACCTTCAGTAAACATCATAAAAAAAATTTCATGAATAAGTGAAAGGTTTGCTTCTTGACATCTTTTAAAAACTTTTTCCAAGTTGTCTAAAGCTTCTTCAAATGAGTTTCCATAAACTGTGAAATCATCCATGTACACCTCTACACAATCATGTATTAGATCTGAAAAAATTCCTAATACTGCCCTTTGGAATGTTGCAGGTGCATTGCATAATCTAAATGGAAATACTCGGTAAGCATAGGTACTCCAAGGACAGGTAAATGTGGTTTTGTCTTGATCTTCAAGTGCTACTTGGATTTGATTGTAACCACTAAACCCATCTAGGAATGAAAAGTACTTTTTGCCAACTAATGTATCTAATACTTGATCTATGAAAGGTAAGGGAAAATGGTCTTTAAGAGTAGCTTTATTTAGTTCTCGGTAGTCAACACACACCCTCCATTTTCCATTTTTCTTTGGCACAATTACCAAAGGAGAAACCCACTGACTATCTGAAATAGGATAGATGAAATTAACATTTAACAATTTTTGCAATTCCTCTTTAACAATTTCTCTAAGATTTGGATTCATCCGTCTTTGAGGTTGTCTGATTGGTTTGCAATTTTCCTCTATATAGATGTGATGAGTACAAGTCTTGGGGCTTATCCCTTTCATGTCGGTGTATTCCCATGCATATGCAGAAGAATGTCTCTGTAATACTTTGACTAACTCTTCTTGTTGAGATTTTTCTAGGTTCTTGTTTATGTTCAAAGTTTTACCTGGAAAAATCTCTCTTGTAGAGCTACCAAATTTGTCCATAGAATGAAGAGACATCTGCCTTGATGACAAAAACTCAATGTTGGATCCCTCTTGAAATGATTCATGTTTATGTTCTGGAGAGGATTCAAAGTTTTCTAGAGTATTCAGAATTTGACTATCTTCACTAATTTCAGAAATTGTGAAGAGAGGTTGTAAATCTTCCTCATCCTCTATCCATTGAGTGTCATCTAGATCTGTAATTGTCCTAGCTGGAGGATATAAAGTGAACTTCTTAGTTGAACTACCATCAGAGATGTGCATATCACCGGATCTACAACTAATGAAAGCATCAGCTGTAGCCAACCAAGGTCTTCCTAATATAACAGGATGGCCTTTTAGATTATTCTTAGGAGTTAGGATCATGAAATCCATAGGGTACTCCCAAGAATCTAGGGACACTGGAATGTCTTCTATTACCCCATCTGGTTTGATTACAGATCTATCTGCTAATTGTAATAGTGTGGGTGTAAAGAGAAGATTAGGAAGTTTCAGTTTGTCCATGATTTGTCTACTCATGATGTTGATTGCTGCTCCTAAGTCAATGACTGTGTTCTGAATTTCAATTCCATTGATGTGAATTTTGACAACTGGATTTCCTGGGTCAAGATACTTTGGAATAGAAATCTTTCCCATCATAATGTCTGCTATTTGTCCTGCCAGTTGTATTTTCTTGGTTTCTCTTATTATTTTTCTTGTTGTCTTCATACTCAACTCCTTTATTGTTTTGGCTAAAATTGAGATTTCCTTGATGGCTTTCAATAATGGAATTTTAATGCAAACATTTCTCAGTTCATCTAAGAAATCATAATTAGGCACCATGATTTGTTTTTCTACACCTCTATCAATTTGTAATCTTTCCGAAAAGGGAGGTATAGAAGTAGATGTGGATGGTTGCTCTAATACAAGAGTTGGATTTATTGGATCTTTTTGTTTTAGTTTTTTAGTGTTTGGGTCTTGAAAGGATGTGTCTTCCTTAAGACTTTTATTCACCCGTAGAGAGTCTTCCTCAGAATTATCTTGTTCTTGTATGATCACAAAAGGTTTCCTCTTTTCAAGTATCTTTCCAGACCTAAGTTGAACATCACTAAGGTCTAGAGGATTAATTAAATAAGTTGGAAACTATTGGCCTTCTATCATGTATGTATTCTGAGGGTTCTTATTGTTGGGGTTTGGTATGGGTTGAGCAGGCAATTGATTTGATTTTTGAGGGAATGGTAATGAAAGTGGTTGATTTTGATGTGGTTGGTTCTAATGATGTTGTTGAGGATTTTGTTGAAGATTTTGAGGAAAATTTTGTTGAGGATTTTGAGGATAAAAATGTGGATATGGTGGATAGGATGGTGGATACTGATAGTATGGAGAGTATCTTCCATAGAGACTTTGTGTTCCTTGTGCCTAATATTGAGATTGATTTTGAAATTGGGGCCAAGGTTGCTGCCAAGAATTCCAAGGTGGAGGTTGATTATACATTTGATCATGGAATCCTTGTGTTTGAGGTCCCTGCCAAGGTCTTCTAGATACAAAATTGAGAGACTCTGTGGAATCTGTAGGAGTTTCCTCCTAAAATACAGCTTTGAGACCAGGAAGAGAAGGACAATTCTTAGTCTCATGTTTTTCAGAACAAATGACACGGGTTTCTACAAATTTTACATCCAAAGGACACTCTCTCAAGGCATGTTTCTTTCTACATTTGGGACAAAAGATTGCCAAGGCATCAGATTCAGCCTTTTTCTTGTTTTGTATCTTAAGGGTGTATATTTGTTCACTAAGACTCCCTAAGATGTCAGATTTAAAATCATCAAGCATGTGTCCTATTTCTGATCTACTTACTGTCCCAGAAGCAGACTTACTTGCCCTTGCAAGAGCAGGATCTCTTGGACCTTTGACAGTTTTAGATTTCCCTCTTGAAGGGTTGATACATAACTCAGATATTTCAGGTAATGTGAGTTGTGATATATCCCCTTTTCCCATCATGTTAAGGATATCCAACCATTCATCCCTAATTGTTTTCAACAAAAGAGCTTTTAAGGTGTCTTGATCTAGGTTTTCCATTTTTTCCCTTTTGATGTTGTAATTGAATCTCTCCAACAAATCTTCTAAGTTTTCATCTTATTTTTGTAACATCTTGAACACTTCTTCCTTATGATTAACCGGCATACAATAATCCAAATACCTCTCTAGAAATGCCTTTTTCATGTCTTCCCATGTTCTAATAGAACTGCTGATCAGACTCATAAACCACTTCAATGCTGCTCCTTTCAAAGTTGAAGGAAATAATTTCAGTTTTTGAGCATCTTGTAAGTAGTCATAAGTTCTACACAGCACTTCAAATTCGAATAAGAAAGTTTCAGGATCTTCAGTTTTAAGTCCATAGAATTTTGGAAGGACAGAGGGTGAAATGTTTTTCATGGTTGTATTTGTTTCTTCATCAATTATAGGGAACCCAAAAGAGCTTCCTATTCTACCTCTTCCTCCATTTGCACCTCTACCTCCTTCTCCTCTACCTCTACCTCTACCTCCAAATAGTGTGTTTTCTCCATTAAAAACTCCTCCTCCTCCTTCTTCTGCCATGGTTGACTCTCCTGTGGAAGTGGAAAGGTTTGTGTCCCTAACGGAAGTTTTTAGATCTTCTTCTATGGCAGATTCAGTGGATGAGGTGGAAGGTTTTTTTAATGGAATAGTTGACCTTAGATCTTCTAGAAGTCCAGGATCAGGGGAGGATGGAATATGGGTTTGAGTTGAAGGTGTACTAGCTCTGAATCTAGATGAAACAAGTGGTGTTATAGAAATCAAACTTCTGCCTCTGCTGCTTATGAATCTTCCCCTTTAATCTCTCTCCCTATGCATATAATTGTTTTTGGATGCTAAGAAACAAAGGTTACCTAGTTTTCACTTCCCCGGCAACGGCGCCAAAATGTTTGGTCTCAATCTAGTCTCCTAAATCGAGCTCATTTAATTGTCAACCAGGGTTGGTAAACTGTTGAAGTGAAGTGTACTGTATGTACCTAGGTGTTTGTTTCTTAATGCGTTGTGTGTAGTGTTTTGTGATTTTTTTGGTCTTTTGTGATGATTTATGATGTTTTTGATCTTTTGGTGGTTTTATGTTCACAAGGAAAATGACTAGAAATCTAATGGAAAGAAGCTAATGATTAAGAAAAACAGAGTGAAACCTAATTGGTTGATGACAAATGACTGATACAAATGCAATACTTAAAACAGAATCAAATCTAAACTATGACCAAACAGAAACAAAGCTTGATAATGAATTTTAAGCAAATGATTCAAAACATAAACTCAATTTGTCAAATTCTTTCATCAAAGGTGTTTGAGAGAGAGCTTGAGACATGGTCAACTAAGTATGCAAATCCTTCTAACTAAACAGTTAAATAACTAAATTATAATGATGCAACATTTTATCCTTGATTAGAGATTTGTTGAAGCATAATTGGAGTAAAACATTGATATCATCATAAGATATTCTACTCTAAGTCTAGTTCCTAACTCTATTCTGCAACTTAGTTTGATGACACTACACTTCACTCAAAGGTTATGGATTTTTGAAATAGTCTTTTGAGGAAATGTTTGTTTGTGAGATGATAAGGAAGTTGCAGAAGTACTTCAGGCCTTAAAATGATGTTGTCTTCTGTTCATATGGTTAGGAATCAATTATGGATTTTAGAACAAGAAGAGGTTTGTAAATAATGAAGGCTATTTTGTTAATCTTAACAACTGAAGTAATCTAATATGTAGTGAATGATAACTGAATATGGAGTGCAAATGTAATGAGTTAAGCTAAAACTGAACTTGAAATGTCACTAGCCTAAAACAGTGCTGAACTACAAGTCATTATCAAACTTAAAACAGAACAACTGAGCATGAGTTAAGTGAAATTAAACTCCGGAGTATCCTAACTAGGCTATCATGCATTATCCTATGGAATTATACAGTCTGTTTGTCCATCATGATTGATATTTTGGAAGAGTTTCTTCTTTTGGAAGAGTGCTTAGCATAAGTATAAATGTGATGGTGAACAAAAGAGATTACAATTAATTCCTACAATTCTATAGCCATTTCCCATTCATCATTATAATATTTTGGAAGAGCTTCTTCTTTTGGAAGAGTTTTTAGAATGAGTATAACTATAGTAGCTAATGAAAACAACTACGAATTCAACTTCAAAAACGTAAAGGCAGCTAGAATACTTATCTAAATTACGCAAATAAATCCGTACAAGGGGCAGGGGCCCTCTACCACCAGACGAAATATAACTCCAGATCAAATCAACGCTTTCAAAACAATATTTTCTGCTTCATTAAAGGTGAAATAACTTGAACAGAGCACTCTGCGTCTTCAGAAATGTAGCACAGAATCTAAGCAAAATCTAGAATAAAATCTAGCCTAGCTCTCGGTTTCCCGAGTGTTTATATAACAAATGTACATAACAAGACTTGCAACAATTCCAGAATTATTGTCTTTCCTTATCGAAATCACATTAGGACTCTTGAAGTGGCTACGTGAAAAGGAAAAAGACATCTGGACTAAGACAGTCCTATTAGAAGTATGCCTTCTTAAATGTGTTCCCACGTACCAAAACCATACCCAGAATTCGTTTCTTCCTTCATGGTGAGCAAAGAACAATGTAGACATGACATGGAATATGCCCATATGCGGTTTTTCTTGAGAGGCCACCTGGAAAATACCCAAACGTGAAGACAGCTGCAGAATTTCCGGTTAGCTACGGAATGTCTGCATTTTGCAGCTAGTTCCGGTCAAAATGCATTACAATGACAAAAATCATAAAACTTAGCAAGTCAGTCATGTTAATCATTCTAAAAGTAATTTTAACTAAATTCATTGATCAATTGGGTCTAGGATAGCAATGGACAAAGGAAAATGAGGTAAAGTAAGATGAAAGAAAGAAAAATCTTGAGGCTCAACAAATAGGTCAAGTAAAAATCTATCACCGATTTTGGCTTTGCACAAACTTTGAAGTCGCCACCATTCGTGGAGATGGTACGAGATTTGGATAGCTTGCGTTTGCCGAAAATGAGTCAGTGACTCCATCCCTAAATCATGGTGGATGGGTAGTTAAAAATATGTGAGGAACACAGTAGCGAGGGAAATAAAGGTTCGATGCGAAGCAGAAGGTTTCTCCACATACCATTTCATGGTAGGTCCGGTTAAGGTGTGCTAAAATAGTCTTAGTCGAATAGTGTCATCAATAATATTATTCGAGGAACACCATAGGTGGAAAGTCATTATATTATTTCCAAGGTCTTCCACTTTCTTCCCTTCGGATTTTGGAATGTCCAAAGGGATACTTTTGGGCATGGGGGGCCAATTGGGGCTGTGCAAAATGGGGTAATTAGTTAGCTTTGATAAATTTGGGAGGTTTAATGATGCTAGAAAAGGTAACTGAGTATTGAGTGCCATTGTGTACTGTGGAAACATAAGAATCTGGGGGTGGTTGTGTATGGGGGATATTACCCTATGACATACCTTACTGTGTGTTCTTCTGACTCCCTAGAGGGGTAGCACTCCTTTTCCCTCTGGGGGTTGTAATATTCCAAATTAGGAACAACTACACTATTGGGAATATCTCAAGATATTACCAATATGGAGATCAGCAATACATAATCATGAGCTAGAAAATAACAGTGAATGCATTAAAACAAGAATGTTAGAATATCCACGTAACCATTACATTAGATTATAGCAGCAGTAATGTATACAATGTCTTGAGTAAAATGATCTCTCAAGCTAGGCAATGCAACCCCTATGAAACATATACATGGCACATGAAGAAATACTGCTATACAAGAGAAAAATTGGCTATGAATGCGCAATCCATGAAGAGGAACTACTAAAAAATGTCATTAATCTATGGATATGACAATATACAGCTCAAAATAAGAAGGGGGGGCAAGATCTCAACCCTTGGAAACATACAATACACAATCCTTAGAAGAATTGGTTGAAATACATACAAAATGGAAAATCTGCAGAAATGTCGGAGTTGTTGGGCAGCAATTGCAACTCATAAAATAGAAATGGATGAAGATAGCTGACGATGCTACATATGATGGTTGAATCTCATCCAAAGGATATTTCAGGTGAAATTCTGATCCAATCCTTGAAGATCTCACCCTCCAAAATAGTGGAGCAAGTCCCCACTACAATTGCACTTAGAAATAACGCAGTCTAGAGAAGGGACTGCGTTGTTGGTGAAGAGGAATGCTTGGCCTGATGCCAATAATCTGAAATATTCTCATGAATATCCCTCACTAATCTCCCAGAGGAATATAATCTCCCTCCTCTGATAGATGAGCCAAGGAAATGATGTTGTGGTGTCTCGACTACAACACCCTGCAACACAGAATTATGTTGTTGCAGCAATAACGCTGTCTTGGAGGAGGATGCTTTGGCCTTGAGCCAAGAAGTGTGGAGAATGAAGAAAAATCCTTCAAGAGGCCTCTCAAGAAGGTGAAGAAATCCTAAACAGGAATTCCCCCAGTAATTCTTTCTAAACAGAAAAAGAATGCTCAATGTCTGAAAAGACAACGAAATAAATAATACAAGCATGAATAACAATGGTTGCCTTGCCCTTCTTTTAAACAATTGAAAGCTATCTCTCCATGGGCCCCATCCATTAGGGTTTCCTCCACCAAATCTCCTCTTCCTCATTCACACTGCTTTGTCTCATAAAGTGATCCACTCCTCCCATGGCACCGCTATTGACTTGGTCAAACATGACCTTGTCTTCATGCATTTGCCCCTTTTCACACTTGAGGGTGAAAAATGAAGCTACTCCGATGATTCTTTTCACATTATGAGGGATTTTATTCATGGCTTAAATAATAATGGATTCCTTTACCCATTTATTTAGTTTCAAGGTGATAAAAGAAAAACTTTAATATTCCATTTAGCCATGTGCTAAAATGGGAATATTACAGTCCTCCCCTCCCAAATGTTTCTTGTCCTCAAGAAACTGCAAGGATAGAACTGAAGAATCTCCACCCAAGGCATGGAGTCTGAAATATGTTGAGGAACATCTTCCTAATGTAGATCCTCCATCCCCCAAGAAATCATCCATACAAAGTGGGTTACCTCCCAACATGGCAACTCCTGACAATCCTCTTCCACCTTTGGCTCCTGCAATATAGGTGGGTTGAAAATATGATCTTGGTAGACAAAATAGCCTACCCCAGACTTTCCTCCTCTCCATTTAGGATAAGTGTAGAGTATATGATGATATTGGGCTGCTATAAAGTTTCCCTCCAGTGGCAAGATGAATACTAGACCTCCAAGGATCTCTTCCCCAGCGTTATGAAACATGTTGTCCCAAATCACCTCATATGTGATGAGTTGGAAGTCACCATCATATGGCATCCAATAAATCATATGGCTCACCTTAAATGTAAACAATTTTTTTTTTGTAGTGGCCACATGTTCTCTCATGCTCCCATTAGAGCATGCAATGCAAATAATGTGGGAGATCCCTCCCCCAAGGGACACATCCAACCAATGTGCCATTCCCCCAATCATGATCTCAAAAAATACAAAGACAATAGCAACATAATGAACCATAATGAGAACCATGCTTGTTGTCATATGTGGCAAGGGAGAAGGAAAATGGTCCCTCAATTGTAACCAATGCAGTTTGACCCTCAACTGCAAAAGAGCGTGACAAAAAGTGTGGCCTCTCAACCACTTTCTTGCTATCCTACCCTCCTCAAATGTATGGAGGAAGTGAATGATATATGGTACAAGGTTAGTAGGTCTGTTACACCATTTTTTTAGTCATCTAACCTATTATCATTATATGGACCCAAGTACACCATGTAAGACCAATTTTACCCTAAGTAAAATTGCCTTCACTATGTTAAAATAACTTAATAAACCACATTTATTAGGTTGTTTATGGTCTAAACAGGAAACCCCAAAAGGAAATATTAAACAAACCTATATTTGTTTGATTTTCCTCATGGAATAACTAAGTAAACCATAATTTAATTATTATTCCCAGTCATGTTTAACCCAAAAACAAAGAAATTAATTAGATAAATCTTCATCTATCTTATTATTTTCTAGGAATAATTATTTAAATCTTATTTAGATAATATTCCTTGTTAAATATGACCAAATCACCCACAAATAATTAAATAAATCATTATTTATTTGATTATCTTCTAACTGCTTCCTTAAAAAGATAAATAAATCATTTATTTATTTATTTTTGACAAATCAAGGGATTTGACCCAAGTCAAATACCTTTTCCCTCCAACAAATATAATAAAATATTCCATAAAAAGTGGATCTAGATCTGGTTAACCCGTGCACCAAGATCTAGAATGACCCAATATTTTGTTATAAATAGGAGGGTTTTTCCTACCATTCTTCACCTTTTGTTGCCTATTAGATCACTCCGGATCTATACACTTGGTCCCATTTTTCCATCATTTGCTGTGTGAGCTCCCATTGAGTTCTATTATTTGCATTGGGTTTTCTACACCAACAAGAGAGAGAAATCTTAGATCTGAAGTGTTGAGGACTTCCAAGAACCCATCCCACTGAGGAGAATTGGATACGCCTTCTTGTTTTCCTCCCAGGTGCCCGATTAATATAAAAATTCTTTCAAAAATTGTTTTTGTCTTGTCTATTGGTATATGGAGCAAACCCTGTTTTTTTCTGCTTAATGTCTTTCCATGCATAGATCTGGTTTTTGCAGCTCTTTTATGTTCAACTAACCGCAGATCTGAAGATATTGGCAGCCACTTTTTTTGTTAGGGCTATTATTTATGCGTAGCTAAAGTGGTCCTTTTTCGTACACTTCTGTATTGTAAAGGATTCATACTTAACAAATGGCGAATTAATACCTGTTTTAAATTACGAATTACTGCCGTTTTTCATATTCCGCATATCCAAAGTCTGCACCCTAGGTTTTTCACTGCTATTTTTCTCATTTTTATGTCATTTCTCACATAGAACCCAAAAACATTAAAAATTTCTAACTTCCGTGTGTTTCCTGGCTCCTATTGCGAGGTGTTTAATAACTTAGCCCACAATCGACAATTTGAAAACTCGAGACAAACTGTAATGGGGTCGACTTCTTTGGCCCATAACTGCGACCCGGACCTCAGGTCGACTTTCACCTCTTTCAGGACTCCGCACCGAAAAACAGTCGTAACTCGACCCGCCAATTTTTCTTACTGCTGCAATTTTTTTTGGGTTTTGTCTCTCTCTCGCTGTTTTCAGCCTGTAGCACCACACCAAGTTCTGATCTGTTTTTACTCATCTAAGTGGGAACCTAGCCCCCTAGGGCTTTAGTACCCTCCACTTTTTGTGGAAGAGTTTTAGCTGTTTCAGCCGTCTGTTTTCAGAGTTTCAGCCTTCCTTTTTTCAGATCTGGAACCTCCGCCTCTGATCCCTTTAAATCAGCCTTCCTTCCTTCCAAATCACCTCTTGTCGTTTTGTTTGGACCTCTCTTTAGGACCTCTTCCTTGTCCTTTCCGCTTTTTGCTGATTTCTTCCCTTTTTCCAGCCACCTTGCCTCTATCTCTTGGCTGTGATCTGCACCTCTTTTCAGCAGCTTTATCCTTTAGATGCCTGTCCCTTTTGACCCTAGATCTATTGGCCTCTTTTTAAGTGTGTTTTGACTAGATTTTTTCCCTTTTTTAGATTAGTTTTGAACGACCCACCTTCTTGGGTTAAATAGATGCAATAGTAGCTGTTATTTTTCTGTTATTTCAGCATTATATACTGTTCTCTGCAGATTTATTTTCAGTTACGCAGCACACATTTTCTTGCTCTCAAAATGAAAAGGGTTTAAAAATTAAAATTAACGCATGCCACACGCTGACCCTAAGTGAAGAAGCGCCTGGTTAACACCGCCTGGCAAAGACTCTAAAATCAATTGTCACTGCATATTTTCTGCCCTTGACCTCACTTGATTCTGTCCCTGTTTGTCGTTGTCAGTTTCCTTCTTCCCGTCATCATTGTGCCCCCAAGGCGCCTTTCCTAGAGACTTCTTGGCCTTCACCCTCAGTTTCCAGTTGATCGACCTGCTCCGTCCCACCGTCGTCAAGCCAGTCCTCCTCCGAGTCCGCACTCTGACTCCTCTTCTGATTCATTGGGTTCTCCCTCTTCTCCTGGTTCTCCCCCTGTCACCTTCACTATGTCTAGTCCAGTGCCTAACGTTAGCGGTGCTCCAGGCCCTAATGTCGGAACCACTACTAGCGGAACCGCCACAGGAACTACCTCGGCCATACCCTTGCTGCTGTACATCGCAGGCCTCAGCCTCCCCGATTTCAATCAGTTGATCAATGACCCTATCCGCCACGATGTTGGTTGGCCTGCTATGCCAACCAAGCTCCCCTCCGACATCCCTAAGTTCGAAGGCCTTGCCGGAGAAGATCCAACCAACCATGTCCGATCTTTCCACATGTGGTGTTCCTCCAATTCCATTACCGACGATTCCATCCATCTTCGGTTGTTCCAACGCACGCTTCCCGGCGAAGCTTCTAAATGGTATGTCGAACAGGCCACTTCCTCCCATACCACGTTCGAGACTCTTGCCCAAGCCTTTTTGTCGTACTTCCAGCTCCCTCTCCGATACGACACTGGCACGGAGCTCTTGACTTCATTTAAGCAATCCTCTTCCACACGCCTTTCTGCCCATGTTCGGGAATGGCGACGAAGACGGAGCTTATGTCGAGCCCCTCCCTTTGAAGATCGGGGATCTATATGGACTGGTTCCTTTGCTCTCTCTTAGCTCCCATTGGCAAATATGTCGCCTCCCATTTTCCTCAAACCGAAGAAGCCGCCCTCCAAATAGCCTTGAAATATGACCTGATCTATGCTCAGTCTGGTTATGTTTATACCGTTCTTCCTGACCTCCCCAGGCCCGGTGGCGCTAACGCCCCTGGGGCATCTCATTCTGCCGACGGTATCGTTGGAGCCCTTTCCCATCCATATGCTCAACCTCCTATGAGCTACGCTCTCCCTCAGGGCCAAAGATCTCTAGCACTCTTCATGTTCCCTGCAGCATGTACCTGTGTGATACGGCATGCATCCTTCTTTCTCCCAACCTCCCGTTTACCTCAATGTTGCCCAACCCCAACCATTACCATTCCCAGCCCTGGCATAGCGCCTCCTCCAGCATATGCGCTTCCACCTCCCTTGCCTCCTCAACCCCAACAACAGCACCTACAGCCCCCTCCAGGGCAAGTATTTGCACAACAGGGTACGACTAATCCCTCTTCTTCTCAAAGAAGGCGGAGAGGCAATCCAAATCAATCTACCCCTGGTACTCGTGGACCCAATCCTCAAGGTTTTGACCCTAACACTGCTAACCAGCAACCGGGTACTCAGCCCAAGCCGGACAGGCCTCTTCATACCAACAAGCCTTGTTCGTGTTGCGGTGTTTACGGTCATTACACCCACGATTGTCCCCTTTTACCACAGATGCGGCAGATGTGGGAGTCTCAAGCCACATTGCGCGGACAACATGCGTCCCCTCACACTCCCCCTAATGTGGCCACTACTCAACCGGAAGTGTTTACTGATCCTTTCCCTCAGCAAGGATTCGTGGCTAACCAACCACCTGACGGGCGGGTCTCCACTCCACCTTCCATTTCTGGTTCCTCTGATTACCAGATCCTCATGATGACCTCTGATCCATCCCCCACCGTCGACCTTCACCTTCAAACTCGGTCTCGCCAGTACCCCAAGCCTCCTGCTCAGTCTGCCCCCAAGCCTCCTTCTTCAGGTTCTACAAAGCCTCTTTCGACATCCAGTGGCCCCTTACATATCCATCAACCCAAAGTTAAGGTTCATACCAAGATTCCTAAGGGACCCCTACGTCGAAACGCTGCTTCCGGTCGAGTTGCTCATTCGTATAGTATAGTAGATGATTTGGCACAATCTCCTGCTGCCATTTCCACACTGGAACTCCTCCAGTCGTGCCCTTCCCAAAAGAAGGCTCTACTATCTACCGTGGGCGCTGTAGATCCTGCTGATGACCAAATGATTGTTTTCGACACCACTCAATTGGACCATCCCCCTCTTCCTGCTTCTGTCGCCTTCCAAATCCCAGTTAAAATCTGGAACGCCAATGTTTCCCAGCATATAATTGATGAGGGGGCATCCACCTGTGTGATGTCCGCTTCGGTTTGGAAGCAACTCGGATCCCCTGAGTTGGCCCCTTCCACGATCACCCTTCGAGCGTGGGACGGCCATGCCTCCCAGCCAATTGGCCTGTTTCGTAATTGTCCTATCACCCTCTCCAGTAAGACTGTTTGCGTTGACGTCGAAGTCATCGATGCCCCGCTAGACTACAACATTCTATTGGGGCGAAGCTACACCTATGCTATGTCTGTTGTCCCATCTGAGGTTTTCCGCAAGATGTATTTCCCCCATAATGGAAAGATAGTCACCATTGACTAGTTGACATATCATGAGCCAAAATCTCAGACCTCACCTGAGATGACCATCTCTTCTGTAGCCAACAAGCAAACCGTCGATTCCTTGACTAGTGTCTCCCCCGGCATTTACAAAGATTCCTCCCTGCTTGGAACTTTTCCTAATCTCCCCCCTCCTCCTATCACTGATCCTGCCTTATCAAATGTTTGCATGATGCAATCATCTCAAGTCGGCCTTCGCTCTACTTCTTGGCTAGTCGAAGAACCTCCCCTCGCCCGTAACCCGACCACCATTCATCTCGCCCACCTGGACCTCCTCTTTCTGGCCCTCCCCCTACAGCTGGTGCCCCCGAACCTCTTTATCCTCCAGGCTCGGTCCCCCCTGGCCTTAACCATCTTGGAGCCGTTCCTCCTAGTCATTACCCTGCTGGACAGATCCCCTTCTTGGCTCCCCCTCCCGGAGTATATTCCGTCCCCGTCATGGCTACCCTTTCTCTCCCTAACTTGACCTTGGGTATTCCGGTTTGGTACCTTGACCCCCCAGCCGCCACCCCCCCTGGTCACCCCAAACCCTACATGGCTTTGACACCGGTTCAACCGGTCCCCCTTGCTTCCTCCGTTGCCACTGTGCCCCCAGCACCTCTACAGGACCCTTTTCCTGTCGTGATGGCTCCCGGGAAGAAAGGCAAAGCTCGTAAGGGGGTACCCAAAGACAAGACCACCACGACTGACCCGGCCCCTCCTCCACCCGCAAAGCCTTGCACCTTGTGTGATGTCACCGGTCATGCCACCCATGCTTGTCCCTAGTTACCTCGTATTCAGCCCATGGTTAAAGTCGCGTTCCCTGAATCTACGGTCCCTGAAGCCTCCATTCCTTCTTCGTCCATAACCAAGAACCCCAAGACTCTCCACACCAACAAACCCTGTGCTTTGTGCGGTGTTCATGGCCATTACTCCCACCATTGTCCTCACCTGACGCATTACCGCGCCTCTTTAGAGGTAGTCCGAGAGTATGAGGTTGAACAGAATCAATCCGCCTCTCCCATACTGGCGCAGTATGCTTCGGGCCAGCCTGAGGATCCCCCCGCCCCCATCGAAATTCCCCCCCTTGATGTTCAGATGACGAAGTCTACCACAACCATTCTTTACCTATCCTCCTCTGTGAGACACTCGGAGCCCAGTCCCCCTGCATCCTCCCCTGTTTTTTCACCCGACCACCTCTTTTCTACCCATACACAAGATCACTCCACCCGTATCTCTGTTGACCTCCGCAGCCCGAGTCCTCACCATACTTCCGATAGCCCTCCTATACCACCCTCTAGTTTGTATATGAGTCATAGTCATCCTGCTCCTTGCACTCCCTCCCGCAGTTGTCGCTCGATGTCTTCTATCCACTCATGCTGCCGTCATTGTCTCTCCTCCCCTCATTTGTTGTCTTGTAACACCATTCCACAGGACCCCCCGTCCACACCCTTTATCGGTTATGCCGATGGTGCAAGTCGTTACTCCCAGAATCTAGCCTCGATAGGTTGGGCCATCTTCACCCCCTTGCATGCCCTTGTTCTCTCCAACAGGTTCTGCATTGGTTCTGCCACCAACAATCAGGCCGAATATGATGCAGTGCGTGGTCTCTTAGTCGATGCCCTCTTCCATCGCATCCTCCATCTGAACGTTCGTTTGGATTCCCTACTTCTTTTCATGCAACTAAATGGTGTTTATCGTGTGCATAACCCTGTGCTGTTTAGACGCTATTTACAAGTGAAACTCTTGATACGTGCATTTGAAACCATAACTTTCAACCATGTACCTCGAGAATAGAATCACTATGTAGATAGTATTGCAAACCATGTTCTAGATTGGCATTTATCACACGCATTTTATACAAGACAATAAAATTTATAATCATTAAAAATGATGCATATCCATAATATGTGTCGCAAAACATGTGTTTAGAGTCCATCTACTCTAATACATATGACATGCCCATCGCATGTTACAAAAAACTCAAAACTGGGGGCACCACCTGCCCCTACATACACACTAGGGGGCACCACATGCCCCACACCTACTCACTATCTGGAGGATCCCGAGCCAATGGCTCTGCCCCTGCAGCCCGTAGATCACATATGCCTTGATCGGCCATCGCCATGCACCGCATGACACCTCGCCATTCCGAGGGAAGACCAATGCATGCCTCCACGTACTGGTCATCTAAGTCTTGCCACCCGCGCTCTGAAACTCCAATCAGCAATGTCTCACATGTACGACGGATGTCCTCCAGGAGGGCGGCCGCATCCTCATTGCGCGCTGCTCTCGACCCACTCGGCCCTACAGCTCCAGAGGCTACCGGGCGTCCCATATATCCGGCCGGTTTTACCGGAGCTATATCTGCATACCAAAAGTACATGAATCAGTACCATATCTACTATTCAATAACTTTAACATGCCCATACAAGAATAGTTACTTATCACTTACCATTGGGCCCCCATACTCGACCAGGCGGAAGTGGTAGGTCCGGATCGCCATAATAACTCATCCCACTATAGGGATAGTCGTCTATGTATAACGGCATCTAATCCCAATGGGCAAAGAACTCAGGTCGAAACACTCGCCCGACCACCCCTCCTCCTCCTTTGCACAGTAGCCGCCCCCACCGGCAGATCCTGGGCTCTCTCAGGCCCCCATCTGGGAGCTGTATACGAGGCCGCAAGGTCGGGATCTTCTCAAAGAAGAAGGCGCTCAATAAAGTCCCATACGAGCAATCATGGTTCACTTGCCGCTTGCAGAGTGAAAACTGTCGCTTTAGCGACGCCAGCATCATTTGGGCCCACCCATAGTAGGTCCCACTCAACACACTCTCCACAATCATCATCTGCCCCCCAGTGATGTGATGGAGCGCCTGGTTGCCCAGGATTCGCAGCATTGTTGTGGCCACTGCACGGGTCTCTAATCTCTCTAGGTCCCCGATCGGTATCCGAGTCCCCTTGACTTGGAGACCCGGTCGACAATGACGCTCCACAAATTCCATGATATGTCGCCCCCGCGGTAATACTGGCTGCGTGTTTCCCACCATCCCCAGTGGCGGGAGACCCGTCAGGAAATACACATCCTGGACTGTCAGTTCGATCCTGTGCCCCTGCACTACAAAGACCTCATGCTCTGGATCCCAGTAACTGATAATCCGGGCCAACAAAGGCTCTCCTCCTCTCATCAAAGGGTTCTCCAAAAACTTTAGAACCCCAAACCTGGCCAACACATGACGGACACCCTGATTCTCCTGGATCTCTGCCCGTAATGTACCCAGGTCTCTCTCTCTCCAGTTAACCCGTAAATCTACCATACTTGCACAAAAACATCATCTTTGTCAGCATACAGATCGGGAATACCATAACCATACACAAAAACCCAACTCTCAGCCATAAAACAGCACTAAAACCCCTTCATCTCCCAGGTCGTAGTTTTCTGCCCAATTCTGGGACAGGTCGCACTTTTTGCCCTGAAACCTGCTTCCCAGGTCGCACTTTTTGGCCCAAAAGGTGTGACCCGGCCGTAGAGATGGAGGGACTGTTTCTGATATTTTGGGCCCTAAACTGAACTTTCAATCCATCAAAATGAAAGAGTAAGGTTAGGCCTCTTACCTGTAACTGACGGATCTCGATTCCAACGGTCGGTTTGTCCGCTATGCTCGCCGCAAGATTTAGGGCCTTCTCTCCTCTCTACATTCACAACAGCAACAATAGCAAATGAGTGAATTTGGAGGGAAAACTACCTTATTAAAAGAGAACCCCTGTTTCTTCTTTCGACTACTGCGACCATACCGTAGCCCTGTTTGACAAACCGTCTGCACCGTTGGAAAGCTCTCACCGAGCCCTAAAATGGGTATCTGTTAGTTTTTTGTGATTTGATACTTCACCAGGACACATTTTTCCAAGAAGGGTCACTTCACCTCTCCCTAAAATCGCATTTCCTCACTTACGACACTTGTACTTGGGGCACCATTTTGCCTCCTTACTTGTCTTTGTTCATGTCGATTTTCGTCATGAGTTACCATCTTGTACTCATGTTTTCATGGTCCCCCATTGGGCCTTTACTATGTGGCAGCACCATCGAGTCGCCCTTGTTTATAACATCCAAGTTGAGTCATCATCGCATTCATGGAGTCTATCCCGAGTCCCTTTGTACCCCGCTATAGCCCTCCATCCTTCATTGCTTGGTCTCTCTCTTGTGTCGCACATTATGACCTTCAGTCCCACTGTCCCCTATCCCTTATGCTATCGTGTCAGTCGCTGCCATGTCATTCATGCCCTTTATGCTCTAACAAGGGAAGTTGTCCATTCGCCACTCAGTCCTTTCCATTTCACTATCATCATTAGTGTCAGTCTGTCCGTCGCTCTACTATTTTTCTCTCGTGCCTTAGTTGAGGATCTCTCATTGCCTCACCTATGGCGGACCTCCTTCTGTCGACATCAGCTCATTCATTCCAAAAGCCAAGTCTAGAGGGTGGTGTACCTTGGTTCCAGCTTCCACTCTTGTTCGGTGCCTCGAATCAGGAAAAGGGATCTCTCATTTCCCTTTGACTTGATTGTTTCTCCACTCTAGCTCCTTTCAGCATGATCGAGCTCCGTATACTTGATGGTTCAATGTTACAGCAGTGGCTCTTGATGATTCCCGGGTGTGTGTGAGATGTCTCAACCCTCATGAGGGGGTGGCCCTGCAGGTAGCCCCCCACATGCCTGGATGACCTCCTCCTTGCAGCCTTCGATGCAGCTCCACATATTTGATGATGTTGGCTTTAGCCACTTGCAGCGCCTCTTTGATTTGCATGTATCAGTCAGATTTTGTGAGCCCTTCCCCATTTACAGGGGGCATTTGGGTTGTACTTGTCTCTCATGTACTCAGATATTATTTGTATCAGTCCTGGCTGTTATCCCAGGCACAGCATGTATGTGGGATTCCTCATTGTATTTTTATCTGGCTCATGATTATGCCAGCTGTACTTTATGGTTCGGTCCCTTGTTTACTAGACACACTATTCTTTTGTACTTCATCTCGGCGGGCATAGGTATCCCTCCCCCGCCGCCTTCAGCACAGGTACCTTCTCATAAAAAGAGACTTGTTGCACCTGTGAGTCTCGTCCCCTTAGGGTCTAGTTCTTCAGCACACTATCTACCTTGCATTCCTCTCTCTGACTTCCCTTTTGTTGTCTGGTGATTGAGTTCTTACAACGTACTTTGGTCATACGATTTTCTCCTGACACTCGCACGCTGGGGGCAATCTGTTACACCATTTTTTGGTCATCTAACCTATTATCATTAGATGGACCCAAGTACACCATGTAAGACCAATTTTACCCGAAGTAAAATTGCCTTCACTATGTTAAATAACTTAATAAACCACATTTATTAGGTTGTTTATGGTCTAAACAGGAAACCCCAAAAGGAAATATTAAACAAACTTATATTTGTTTGATTTTCCTCATGGAATAATTAATTAAACCATAATTTAATTATTATTCCCAGTCATGTTTAACCCAAAAACAAAGAAATTAATTAGATAAATCTTCATTTATCTTATTATTTTCTAGGAATAATTATTTAAATCTTATTTAGATAATATTCCTTGTTAAATATGACCAAATCACCCACAAATAATTAAATAAATCATTATTTATTTAATTATATTTCAACCACTTCCTTAAATAATTAAATAAATAAATCATTATTTATTTTATTATCTTCTAACCGCTTCCTTAAAAAGATAAATAAATCATTTATTTATTTATTTTTGACAAATCAAGGGATTTGACCCAAGTCAAATACCTTTTCCCTCCAACAAATATAATAAAATATTCCACAAAAAGTGGATCTAGATCTGGTTAACCCATGCACCAAGATCTAGAATGACCCAATATTTTGTTATAAATAGGAGGGTTTTTCCTACCATTCTTCACGTTTTGTTGCCTATTAGATCACTCTGGATCTATACACTTGGTCACATTTTTCTGTCATTTGCTATGTGAGCTCCCATTGAGTTCTATTCTTTGCATTGGGTTTTCTGCACCGACAAGAGAGAGAAATCTTAGATCTGAAGTGCTGAGGACTTCCAAGAACCCATCCCACTGAGGAGAATTGGATACGCCTTCTTGTTTTCGTCCCAGGTGCCCAATTAATATAAAAATTCTTTCAAAAATTGTTCTTGTCTTGTCTATTGGTATATGGAGCAAACCCTTGTTTTTTCTGCTTAATGTCTTTCCATGAATAGATCTGGTTTTTGCAGCTCTTTTTTGTTCAACTAACCGCAGATCTGAAGATATTGGCAGCCACTTTTGTTGTTAGGGCTATTATTTATGCGTAGCTAAAGTGGTCCTTTTTCGTACACTTTGACAAAGGATTCATACTAACAAGGTCCTCCAAAATACATTTCCTCCCCAAGTCCTCCTAGGGAGTGTCACCAATAGTGCTCATGGCCTCAAGTAGACTATGGGGTCTAGAAAGAAGAATGCTCCTCCTTGGAGCAACATCCTGTACACATATGGTTAAGGGATGAATATACAAATCATCATGCAAATAAACAATACCCTTACCATAAGTTTTGTGTATGAAAATGGAGTGGCTCAAAAATGAGTCTCCTCTCATCCTAAAAGAGAAAAGAGGTGGTTGTGCTAACTCCTCAAAAGATTTATGTATATCCTCCATCTGCACATGATCTATGCATCTCCTCATATATTGATCTATCAATATCATGCAAGAAAGATGATCCTAGGAGCACTCCACTCCTCTGAAATCAATGAATGGTACCTCAAGATGTGAATCATCCCTTCTCCTCTGATGGTCCAGTGGTCTCCTCGGAAAAATTTCCCCATGTAATGAGACATCCTCAACAAGAGATGACTGAATATATGAATGAACAAGTCTGTCTATGCTTCCACTGCGCAATACAATCACCTTCTTAGGTGCATCAACCTCATAAAATAGACAGGGATGTGTGCTCCTCATCACATCATGATGGTCATCCTCCCTATCTCCTCCTTGTGTCTCCATGGTTCCACACCTCCTCAACAATGGCACATGTAGGACATGGGTTGTGCCTTGATCTCCACACATGAGATCCTAGGGACTTCCTTGCAAAGATGCAATAGTCCCTCTACTTGGAGTAGGAGCTCCTCCTTCCTCTGCATGAGGCACTAGATAATCTCTAGATGGCACAACGTTGTTTCCCTCAACATGAATGGGAAAACCTCCAACAATGTTGCTAAAAATATGGAATCTCTCCCAAGGTGGAAGTAATTCCTGAAAACATCAAAGGTCAAGGAGCATCCCCTTTGCACCATGATAGTGCCATCTCCTACTCCTGCAACATCATACAAGAAATGAGAGCAAATCTGCCATTACTCTCCAAAGAATGACCCCAGCAACAAATGTCTTTGTTGCTTTCTTGTTACACCATTTTTTGGTGATCTAACCTATTATCATTAAATGGACCCAAGTACACCATGTAAGACCAATTTTACTCCAAGTAAAATTGCTTTCACTATGAAAATAACTTAGTAAATCACCTTTATTAAGTTGTTTATGGTCTAAAAAGGAAACCCCATAAGGAAATATTAAATAAATATACATTTTTTTTATTTTCCTCAAGAAATAATTAGTTAAACATAAGTTTAATTAATATTTCCGGTTATATTCAACCCAAAACAAGGAAATTAATTAGATAAATCATTATTTATCTTATTATTTTCTAAAGAATAATTATTTAAATCTTATTTAAATAATCTTATTTGTTAAATATGACTAATTCATCTTTAAATAATTAAATAAACCATTATTTATTTGATTATTACTCAACCATATCCTTAAAATGATAAATAAATCATTTATTTATTTATTATTACTTAATCACATACTTAAAATGATAAATAAATCATTTATTTATTTATTATTTACAAATAAAGGGATTTGACTCAAGTCAAATACCTTTTCCCTCCAACAAATATAATAAAATATTCCATAAAATTTGGATCTAGATTTAGTTAATAATATTTTAATTATGCACCAATCTCTAGACTAACTCAATATTTTGTTATAAATAGAAGGGTTTTCCCATTCATTTGTCACCTTTTGTTGCCTAAATATCACTCTGGATCTCAACACTTGGTCTGGCTATTGATCCATTATCATAGCCATACTTTTCCATTTTTGTCTGGGTTTTCTACACCATCAAGAGAGAGAAGTTCTAAATCTGAAGTGCTGAGGACTCACAAGAACCCATCCCATTGAGGAGAACAGGGAACACCCTCTTGTGTTTTCCTCCTAGGTGCCATTAATAAAATTATTCATTGGATATATTATTGTCTTGTCTATTGGATCTATGGAGTAAATCTTATTTTTCTACTGTTTAATTTCTTCTAATGCATAGATCTATATTTTTGCAACATTTGTCTTGATCATCTAATTGCAGATCTGAAGATATTAGCAGTCATGTCTGTTGTTAGGGCTATAAGTTATGCGTAGCTAAAGTGGTATTTTTTCGTACACTTCGAATAAAGATTCATACTAACAACTGACGAATCCACACGGGTATACCATTACGACCACTTTCATTTTTCTGATCCTTGCATATCCAGCTGCTTCAGACCCTATGATTTCTCTTCAGCCCCTTGTTTTTCTTATTCTTGATGTTTTTTTTAATCCATAAAAGCCTAAAATGATAAAAATTCTAACTTCTGCGTGTTTTTGGACCCATTGTGCAGGTAACAGACATCAGCCGCAGCTGAGACGACAGTTTTTTCTCAAACTTGCCGTCAAGAGTGCCGGAAGTGCAGGTCACACTTTTTTTCCAAAAACCTATGATCTGGACCTCTAGGACGCATTTTACAGCCCAAAAAGTGTGACCTCTACTGAAAACAGGCCAAAAACTGCAACCTGGACTTTCTGTAGGGATTTTTCTAAAAAATTTATGGGTTCTGTTGAGCCTATGTTCAGGGTTGTCTGACCTCTATCTCTGCCCGTTTTGGACATGTACTTTTTCTGTTTCACTCAAATAAGTGGGAACCTAGCCCTCTAGGGCTTCAGTACCCTCCACGTTTTGTGGAAGAGTGTTTGATGTTGCAGGTTGTCTGAAATTTCAGAGTCGTCAGCCATTTTTTCAGATCTGATACCTCATCCTCAGATCCACTTCAGATCAGCTTGTTATGCATCCAAATCTCCTCTTTTAGCTTTTTTTGGGTTTTCCTTAGGTGGCACTCCACTCCCTTCCTAGAGATAGCCTTTCACCACCACCATTTACAGCAATTTCCCTCTGATTTGTTGTTGTCTTCTGCACCACTTTCCAGCATATTTTGCCTTTTAGATCTCTGTCCCTCTTGACCCAAGATCTATTAGCCTATTTTAGTTTGTTTAGATTAGTTTTTTACTCACCTATTGACTATTTTTTGAGAGGCCCACCTTCTTGGGTCTAGATTATTGCATTATTAGTTGTTTATTTTCTGTTTTGCAGGCCTATATATTGTCATTTGTAGGGTTATTTACAACTATACAACAACACTTTTTCTTTTTCTCTACAAATGTCCGGGTTTAAAAATTAAAATTTACATAATTTTGCACACACACCCTAAGCAAAAAGGGCTTGGTTAACACCGCCAAGCAAAGACTCTAAAACATTGAAATCATTTGATCCTGCACCTCTTTTCCCTTGTTTCGACATTGTAATCATTTGATCCTGCACCTTCCTGCCCTTGTTGGTCTCTTTTTCCCTTGTGTCGTGTTTGTGTTGTCACCATTGCGCCACCAAGGCGTTCATCCCGGAGACTTCTTGGCCTTCATCCTCAGTTTCTGGTAGGGAGACTTACTCCTCAGCAGAGGATTCGAGTTAGTCCTCAACCGAGTCCGCACTCCGACTCTTCTTCTAGTTCTTTGGGTTCTCCTTCCCATTCTGCCTTTGGTTCTCCTCCTGTCACCTTCACCATGTTTGGTGCAGGACCCAACACTGGTGGTAACTCCGGCCCTCCCACCGGGAATACCACTAGTGGGACCGCAACGGACACTATCTTGGCTGCACCCTTGCTCCCTTTCATGGCAGGCCTCAGCCTCCCCGATTTTGGCTAGTTGATAAATGACCCTATACACCATGACGCTAAGTGGCCTCCTATGCCAACCAAGCTCCCTTCAGACATCCCAAAGTTTAAAGGTCTTGCTGGAGAAGGTCCTTCAAATCATATTCGATCTTTCCACATGTGGTGTTCGTCTAATTCCCAATGATTGTTCGTCTTTGGTTGTTCCAATGAACACTTACAGGTGAAACTTCTAGGTGGTATGTTGATCAGGCCCCTTCCTCTCATACCACCTTTGCGACTCTGGACCAAGAATTTTTGTCTTATTTCCAGCTTCCCCTTCGTTATGACATTGGTACTGAGCTCTTGTACTCTTTTCGTCAATCATCTGCGACCTGCCTATCTGAACATGTTCAAGAATGGTGAAGAAGAAGGAGCCTATGTAGAGCCCTTACTTTCAAAGATCGTGTCTACATGGACTGGTTCCTTAGGACTCTCTTGCCGCCTATCGGAAAAGACGTCGCATCATAATTTTCTCAAACCGAAGAAGCCGCTCTCCAAATTGCATTAAAATATGACCTGATCTGCGCTCAGTTAGGTTATGTTTATACCATCTTACCTGATCTTCCCATACCTGGTGGTGCCAACACACCAGGGGCATCTCACATCGTCGACGGTATTGTTGGAGCTCTCTTTAATCCATATTCTCAACCTCCCATGGGCTATGGTTTCTCTCAGAGAGGGGCCAGCTCCTTCGATAGTTTTCCCCCTCTCGGTAGCACGTATCTAGGATATGGCATGATTCCTCCTTTTTCCCAACCTCCTATTTACCACACTGCTACCCAACCTCCTTATTATTCGTATCCACAGCCTGGTGCTCTAGCTCCTAAAGCATTAGCACCTCCTCCTCCCTTTCCTTCTCAACCACCGAGACAGCAACCACCACCCCCTCCGGGGTAGGTGTATGTACAACAGGGCATGACTAATCCTCCTCCCTCAAAAAGGAAGAGGAAAGGCAATCAAAATCAAGCTACCCCTCATAATCATGGACCTAATCAAGGTAATGTTCCTAACACTACAAACCATTCCAAGTAAGACAGGCCTCTTCGTACGAACAAGCCCTGTTTGTGTTGTGGTTTTTATGGTCATTATATGCATGATTGTCCCCTTCTACCCCAAATGCGATAGCTATGGGAGTCCCAAGAAACTTTTAGAGGACAGCAAGTCATTCCTTCCGTTCCTCCCAGCCCTGCACCTAGTCAACCAGCTGTGCTTACTAATCCCTTCCCGCAACAAGGATTTGTGGCTACCCAACCACTAGAAGGACAGGTGGCCACTCAACCTCTTCCATCTAGTTCCCCCGATTACCAGACTTTCATGATGTCCTTTGATCAGCCTTCTGAACCTTCCTCTCCTGGCCCTTTACCTTCAGCTGGTACTCATGATCATCTCTATCCTTCGGTAACGGTTCCTCCAGGCCTCAACCATCTTGGAGCTGTCCCGCCTGGTCATTACCCCTCTGGTCAGATACCGTTCCTAGATCCCCCCCCTAGGAGTGTACATTGTACCTATTATGGCCACCCTCTCTCTTCCTAACCTAACTCTTGGGATTCCTATCTAGTACCTTGATCCTCCAGTCACCATCTTGCCCGGTCAGCCTAAACTTTATCTTGCTTTGACCTCGGTTCAACCGATCCCTATGACTTCTCCCACTACAACAGTACCGCAGTCACCTCAACAAGAGCCACCTCCCATTGTTACCGCTTCGGGTAAGAAGGGCAAATATCGCAAGAGGGCATCAAAGGACAAGGCCACCCCAATAAATCCTGCCCCTTCTCAGCCTCCACAACATACCACCCAGTGTGCTTTGTGCGATGTTGTCGGCCACACCACCCATATTTGTCCGGAGTTTCCTCACCTCAAGTCCATGGTCAACGAGACGTTTCTAGAATCTGATATCCCAGAGGTATATGTCACTATACCTGATTCAATCTCGAAACTCAAACCATTGCGCACAAATCACCCGTGTGCTTTGTGTGATTTCCATGGCCACTACACTCACTTTTTCCCTCACCTCGAAGAGTATCGTTCCTCTTTAGAAGCCTTACACCAATTCGAGGCTGAACGCAATGAGTCAACTGCTCCCTTATTCTTGCATCTTGCTTCGGCGACACCAAAAGACACATATGCTCCTATTCGCATTCCCCCTTATGATGTCGAGATCATGGGTCCTTGGTCAGAAGTCCCTGATGAAACCTCCCCTGATGTTTCGCCTAACCTCCCCTCAGCACCCTCCCTAGTCTCAACATCGGCAGATCCTTTGTCTGCTTCCTCCTTTGTCACCCCTAGTGATGATGTGCATGCAAACCTCTCCTCTCATGAGGAGGAGTAAGGTCACTTCGCCATGTTAGGTGGTCTCTCTTCCATCAGTCACCCCATCTTCTATTACAATGATGACATTATGGAAGTAGCCACCACTCCTTACTTTATCTATTCCCCCTTACATTGAATTCATGCATTCGAATCACATGCACCTTGTGGCCATTACATTGACACCCAATGTTTGGGTAAAGGGGAACCCATATTGAAGAGCCCAGGAGAAGTAGTTCTCCACCACTCTCCTAGTGAATCTAGTTGTGACGACTCTAGTCCCATTATTCTTCCACATTTAGAAGAACCTCTAGAGTCCCATATCACTTCAAGATCACTCTAGGAATGATACCCCTCATCATTCCTTCATATTTCATCAGCAACCCAGTCTCATAGATAGTGTGGTTGACCAACCTATCGGTTTTCTGGGCGAACATCAATTCATTATCTCAAAATCCTCCCTTTGGGATAGTAACACCATTTATGCCAACCCGAAAACTTAAAAAATCCATTTGATTCATATATGCAGTACCAAAAGAGATTGGTAATCATCTATTTCCTCTCTCAAACTGCATAACCACACCAAGAAAAAATGGCACCCCACATCATCAAAATGTGTTTAGATTTCCCTTTTTTCTAAATACATTTTTATGCCCATAGCATGCTTGGGGAATTATACCCCTAAACCATAAAAATCCTAGATATCGGCCAAAAATAGCACTAAAACCCTTTTCTCGCCGTGTCACATTTTCAGTCGTTTAATCCTAGGATAGGTTGCGGTTTTCCGCCTAGTTTCTTTAGGATGCGAAACCAGTCCAAAAGGTGCGACCTGGCCTGTTCACAAGCTTTGGGTACCTAAAATGAACTTTCAATCCACTAAAATGAAAGAGTAGGATTAGGCCTGTTACCTACAACTGATAGATCTCAAATTCCAACGATTGATTTATCCGCTACAATTGTAACAAGTTTTAAGGCCTCCTCTCCTCACGACATTCAGCACAGCTCCAGTGGCAAATAAGTGAATCTAGAAGGAAAATGCCTTATTAAAAGAAAACCCATGATTTTTCTTTCGCTTACTGCGACCAAAACGTAGCTCAATTTGACGAACCATATATACCATTGGAAAGATCTCACCAAGCCCCCAAATGGGTATCTATTAGCTTTTTTTATTTGAGACTTCACCTGGACACATTTTTTCCAAGAAACGCCACTTCACCCTTCCTCAAAATCTAATTTATTCACTTGCAACACTCATAATGGGGGCATCATGTTGCCTCCATACTTGTCCACGCTCGTGTCGACTTTCATTGTGAGTTACCATCTTGTACTCATGCTTTTATGGTCCCCATTGGACCCTTTACATATGTGGCAACACCATTGAGTCACCCTTCTTTAGAGAATCTGAGTGGAGTCATCATTGCTTCCGTGGAGTCTATCCCGAGTCCCTTTACATCTTGCCATAGTCCTCCATCATTCATTGCTTGGTCCCTCTCTCGTGTCGCACATTATGACCTTCATTCCTACTGTCCCCTATCCCTCATGATATAGTGTCAGTCACTGCTAGGTCATCCATGCCATTCATGCTCTAACAAGGGAATTCATCCATTCGATACTTAGTCCCCCCCATTTCATCATCATCATTAGTGTCAGTCTGTTAGTCACTATACTATTTTCTCTCGTGCCTTAGTTGAGGATCCCTTATTACCTCACCTATGGCAGACCTCCTTCAGTCAACACCAGCTCATTCATTCCAGAAGACAGGTCTAGAGGGTGATGTGCCTTGGTTCTAGCTTCCACTCTTGTTCAATGCCTCAGATCAGGCAAAGGGACTCCTTATTTCCCTTTTATTTGATTGTTTCTTAGCTCTAGATCCTTTTAGCATGATCGAGATCCGTATACTCGATGGTTCAGTGATGCAGCAGCTGACATCGGTGATTCTCAGGTGTGTGTGAGGTGTCTCAACCCTCATGAGGGGGTGGCCCTACAGGTAGCCCCCCACACACTTGGATGACCTCTTCATTATAGCCTTCAATGCAGCTCCATACATTTGATGATGTCGGCCTCAGCCGCTTGCAATGCCTTTTTGTTTGCATGTATCAATCAGATTTTTAGAGCCCTTTCCTATTTTCAGGGGCATCTGGGTTGTATTTATATCTCATGTACTCAGATATTTTTGTATAAAGTCCTGGCTATTATCCCAGGCACAATATGTATGTGGGATTCATTATCGTGTTATTTATCTGGCTCATGTTTAGGCCAGCATATACTTTATTATTGCATTCTGTGGTTTTTCGGGCACCTTATTGTTTGTACTATTGCCTCGGCGGGCATAAGTATGCCTCCCTCGCCGCCTATAGCAGGTACTCACTCATCAAAAGGACTTGTTGCACCTGCAAGTCACCTCCTCAGGGTCTAGTTCTTTCAACACTTTGGTTTACCTTATACTTCTCTCTCTTTGACTTCCCCTTCATTGTCTAGTGATTGAGTTCTTACAACATACTTCGGTCATACGATTAGCTCCTACTGGGCTACTCACGTTGGGGGCAAATATTACAGTACATTCCATCTAGCCTATTATCATTAAATGATTATTTTCATCTCAGATAATATTTTCAGTAAAATTGCTTTCACTATGAAAATAACTTAGTAAATCACCTTTATTAAGTTGTTTATGGTCTAAACAGGAAACCCCATAAGGAAATATTAAATAAATATAAATTTGTTTGATTTTCCTCAAGAAATAATTAGTTAAACAGAAGTTTAATTAATATTTCTGGTTATATTCAACCCAAAACAAGGAAATTAATTAGATAAATCATTATTTATCTTATTATTTTCTAAAGAATAATTGTTTAAAGCTTATTTAAATAATATTCTTTGTTAAATATGACTAATTCACCCTTAAATAATTAAATAAATCATTATTTATTTGATTATTATTCAACCATATCCTTAAAATGATAAATAAAGTACTTATTTATTTATTATTACTTAATCACATGCTTAAAATGATAAATAAATTATTTATTTTACTATTATTTACAAATAAAGAGATTTGACTCAAGTCAAATACCTTTTCCCTCCAACAAATATAATAAAATATTCCATAAAAGTTGGATCTAGATTTGGTTAATAATATTTTAACTATGCACCGATCTCTAGACTAACTCAATATTTTGTTATAGATAGAAAGAGTGAATTAGTCCTCATACCCTTGGAAAGAGTGTATGACAAGTGATGGCCAAACTCCTTCAAGAGTAACCAACGCAGCCAAGCCTCCTACTACCCAGTATCATAAATATGCAAGTAGCTCACCAGCTCCTTGCTCATCATCCACTCAAACAATTGTGGATGTCACCTTCCATCCTTCATCTTGGTACTCCTCTCATGAGGGCTACCATCATCCCAAATCAAACTCCTACATTTCATGGGATCTTGAAATGCAATATTTCCGAGGATCAATGTGACCCTATGAGGATCCAAATAGGTGGTAGGTAAAAACCTCCTTTCATGAAGTGCATGGCTCAAGAAATGTCCAACACCTTCATGAGAGATGTTATCCATCCGAACATATCCTCCATCTATTATATGTTCATGTGAGAAGGGAAGAACCTCCTCAAACTATTGAAGAATATTGCACTCCATGATGTGTGGGAGTGCACCTCCATTGAAATCTCTCTGTGAGATCTCCTTCTCATGCATGGACTTCCAAAACCAAAGAGATCCTGGATCTGCTGGAAGTAGAAGTCTCTCTTTGAGCTGTGGCATGCTCATTGAGAGAGTGTCATCTAGAGACGAGAAAGAGTTTCTTATCTCCAGATGTCTACTCCTTCTTTCTGCTCCTCTCATGGCTCCCTGAAGGAAGCTGTCATTTGAATTCTCCCATTAGGAATGTTTCATCTCCTCTGCATCATTGCTCATGTACATTGCAGTGCTAATTTTCTACTCTATGTCAAATGCATGCAATGATGTAGACCCAACCAAGGTATTTGCTGAAATGACAAGAGATGGATTTTTAGTCATACCTTGGTGAAATGTGGAAGCTCCTTGTAGGGTTGCAAGAGTTTCTTCCTCATAAGTGTTGGCCTCCCAAACTGTTGAAGATGAAGACTACTCCTCCATGGAATCAACAACGCTGGTACATGCCTGATTAATTGGTGGTGAGGGCTCCTCCCTCTTCTGGCCAAATCTTTTGATCAATATTTGAGAAAACTCAGCAAGAGTTGAAACCCTTGCATGGCTTAGATGGCTGATCCACCAAATCTTTGCTTCACCTTCCAGGTGCAGCACTGAAACTCCTACAGCCTCTCTGTCTACTACAGGATGTAGTAGGAAGAAAACCTCTAGTTTCTTCACCCAAACCTCTTTTGCACATATGAGTGATCCATCAAATGTGGACAATATAAATCTATTGCCTCTCATCATCCCATAGTTGTGGGTTCTTCTTTCTTCCTTCTACTGAATAAATTGTGGAAAAGCTAGAGTCTCTTGGAAGGCTCTAGGTTTTGCTCGGTATTCAGCAAGATACTCACTTAGAATTTCGAATTACAAGTGTTCTTCATGCTTCTGGTCTTCTTCTTTGTGAGAGTATGAAGTGCATGGTCCTTCCTCTTCTCCTTCTTCAATCTTCTTGATCTCCTTGGAGAGGTATCCTCTGGATCTGAAAATAGATGAGAGTAAACTCATCTTCTTGATCATATTGATCTCCTTTGGTTGAGACTCACAGGCTGAGCCAAAGATCATGCTTTGATACCACTGTAATGTTCCAAATTAGGAACAGCTACACTATTGGGAATATCTCAAGATATTACCAATGTGGAGATCAGCAATACATAATCATGAGATGGAAAATAGAAGTGAATGCATTAAAACAAGAATGCCAGAAGATCCATATAACCATTACATTAGATTATAGCAGCAATAATTTATACAATATCTTGAGGAAAATGATCTCCCAAGCTAGGCAATGCAACCCCTATGAAACATATACATGGCACATGAATAAATACTGTTATACAAGAGAAACCCTGGCTATGACTGCACAATCCATGAAGAGGAACTGTTGCAAAATGTCATTAATCTATGGATATGAAAATAGAAAAATAAAAATAAGAAGGGGGAGCAAGATCACAACCCCTGGAAACATACAATACACAATCCTTAGAAGGATTGGCTGAAATACATACAAAATGGAAAATATGCAGAAATGTTGGAGTTGCTGCGCATCAGCTGCAACTCAGAAAATAGAAATGGATGAAGATAGCTGATGATGCAGCATATGATGGCTGAATCTCATCCAAAGGATCTTTCAGGTGAAAGGATAATCCAATCCCTGAAGATCTCACCCTCCAAAATAGTGGAGCAAGTCCCCACTGCAATTTCACTCAGAAATAACGCAGTCTAGAGAAGGGACTGCATTGTTCGTGAAGAGGAATGCTTGGCCTAATGCCAATGATCTGAAATATGCTCATGAATCTCCCTCACTAACCTTCCAGAGGAATAGAATCTCCCTCCTGTAATAGATGAGCCAAGGAAATGGTGTTCTGGAGTCTCCACTGCAACACAGAATTATGGTTTTTAAACTCCTGTGGTGATCATTTTTTAAGAAGCTTTCCAGATTATCCACAGTATTGAGGAACATGTGTCGACGTTTTGAATCCCAACTGGGATCCATCATCAGGAATTTTAGAGAAGGGTTTCAGACCTTTAATAGAGATCAATTTCTTAAAAAAGAGCCGACCAAGTTTTTGTATTTCTGTATTTCTTATTATTTTAATAATTACATTTCCAATTTAATAAATTTTATTATTATTAATTTTAATACTTACATTTCTAATAGTATTTTCAATCTTATTTTGTTCAATTTATTTTATTTCACCAATACTTGGTTTTAATTTTTAAGTTTATTATTTATTATATTATAGAGTAACTAAATCGGTTAATTTAGTTTTTGAATAATTTTTGGGTAGGTTTTTTTAAAATATAATATATAAATTAATTATTTAGTTTTTAATTTTTGAATATTATTAAAGTAACGATATTTTAATAATATTTTCGCACAATTTTCAGCATCAGGGACTATTAGACAAAGAGTGTGAAAATATTATTAAAATAACGATATTTTAATAATTTTAATAATATTAAAATTTGAATATTATTTAGTTTTGAGAAAGAACAATATTTTCGCACAATTTTTAGCATCAAGGACTATTAGGCAAAGAATGCGACCAGTTAAGGATGGCATAAGCCCTGAACAACTCAAAGGAGTGTACAAGATTGACTGTTCATGCGGGAAAAGTTATATTGGGGAGACTGGGCGTTCACTTCAGAAAAGACTTAAAGAGCATGGAGCTGATATCAGGTATTAACGATCACGCACCTTAGCCCTTGCATAACACTCCTCAAAAACCAAACATCAAGTACGTCTTGGGGATGCAAAGATCATTGCGAGAGAAGAGCACTATCAAAGAAGAAAGATAAGAGAGGCCCTTGAGATTATAAAGCATCCAGATAATCTTAATAGGGATGGGGGAATTGAAATCAGTGACACTTGGAGACCTCTTCTTTGACAAATCTTCTCCTCGAAAACAGCATCCACCGAGACATAGTTTTTCAGGTATAAGATTCTTAGGTATGTTCCCCCTCTTTTGAATTCTAATTTGGTATAAAAATTAAAATTCTAATAATTATTCCTATTAATTGATTTTTATTTTGGTTAAAATAAAAATTAATTAATTAAACAATAATTATTAGTAATTTCTACTTTATTCCTATAAAAATTATTAATTATATAAACAATATTTATTAAATCATTAATATAATTAATTATATTTATAATTAATTAAATTGTAATTAATTATATATAGTTATATCTGTTTAAATTAATAAAAAAATAATCATTAATCATTAATTAAGTAATTAATTATATATAAACTATAATTAATTAATTATTGTATAATTAATTAATTAATTAATTAATTATAATTAATTAATTATATTTATGATTAATTATTATAAATATTAATAATTAATAATATTCAAAAATTAAAAACTAAATAATTAATTGTTTAGTGCACCTACCTGTTGGGTATGTGTTATATTCTTTCCATGACTAGTCACAGGGGTGGTGATATCCTACCCTGTACGTTATGACGGGTGTAGCAGGGGGGTCACAGGGGGGGTGACAGCCCCCCATGTTCAGGGTCCAGGGCAGCTCCCCGGGAAAAAAAAAATGGTCCTTATTTTCAGGTGGGCGGACCCACCCATGGTTTTGTGCATAGGTTTGCACATGGTTTTGGGGCATGATGGTTTTTTCCCCCTGGTATTTTGTAGATCTGGTCAAGGGAACTACATAATATTATTAAAATTATTAAATAATTTTAATAATATTCAAATTTTAATATTATTAAAATTATTAAAATATTGTTATTTTAATAATATTTTTGCATTCTTTGCCTAATAGTCCCTGATGTTGAAAATTGCGCGAAAATATTATTAAAATATCGTTATTTTAATAATATTCAAAAATTAAAAACTAAATAATTAATTTATATATTATATTTTAAAAAAACCTACCCAAAAATTATTCAAAAACTAAATTAACCGATTTAGTTACTCTATAATATAATAAATAATAAACTTAAAAATTAAAACCAAGTATTAGTGAAATAAAATAAATTGAACAACATAAGATTGAAAATACTATTAGAAATGTAAGTATTAAAATTAATAATAATAAAATTTATTAAATTTGAAATGTAATTATTAAAATAATAAGAACTGCAGAAATACAAAAAATTGCTCGGCTCTTTTTCAAGAAATTGATCTCTATTAAAGGTCTGAAACCCTTCTCTAAAATTATTCATTCTAAAAGTCTTGATGATGGATCCCAGTTGGGATTCAAAACATCGACACATGTTCCTCAATACTGTGGATAATCCAGAAAGCTTCTTACAAAACATAGAATTATGCTACTGCAGCAATAACGTTGTCCTGGAGGAGGATGTTGTGGCCTTGAGCCAAGAAGTGTGGAGAATGAAAAAAAATCCTTCAAGAGGCCTCTCAAGAAGGTGAGGAAATCCTAAATAGGAATTCCCCCGGCAATTCTTGTTCAACAACAAAATAATGCTCAATGTCTAAAAAGAAAATGAAATCAATAATACAAGCATGAATAACAATGGCTTCCTTGCCCTCCTTTTAAACAAGTGAAAGCTCTCTCTCCATGGGCCCCATCCATTAGGGTTTCCTCCACCAAATATCCTCTTCCTCATTCACACTGCGCTATCTCATAAAGTGATCCACTCCTCCTATGGCAGCATTGTTGACTTGGTCAAACATGACCTTGTCTTCATGCATTTTCCCCTTTTCACACTTGAAGGTGCAAAATGAAGCTACTCTGATGATCCTTTTCACATTATGAGGGATTTTATTCATGTCTTCAATAAGAATGGGTTCCTTTACCCATTTATTTAGCTGCAAGGTGATAAAAGCAAAACTTTATTATTTCATTTAGTCATGTGCTAAAATGGGAATATTATAGAGTTGTGTGCGGTGACCCTGAGGGGGTTTCCACAGGTGTGGCATTGGGTGACACTTCGGGGTTTCCAACTAAATATGCCCCGATAAATGATGAACCAATAAGGGTGGTTATGTGTCATCTTTGATGCCTAAATGGAAAAATACCTGGCACTCCTCCCTCTAATGGGGGGAGGTCCAAAAAACGTCTAGATCGACGAGGTCCCGTTGGGTCCGTTATGGTGTCGACTCAGTTTAATTTTGGAAATATTTTTTAGTTTTATGAGAGGAGAGATATTATTATCAAAGAAAATGTGATCGCATACTTTAAACAAAGCAAAAAATAAAAGGTAAGTTTCTCCTTTATATTAATTCTATGTGATCAAGGAAGCAAAAAAAATATGGTTTTGTTTGTTTCGCATATGATACTCAAAAAACATTGAAATACCTAATCGTCCTCACACTCTCAAATGTAACTGGGCCTTGCAAAGATATCTTCTGATGGGTACTGTGGCTAATGTCCCGAAAGAACTGGCGACTCCTTCTAGCAGCCAAAGAATCGACCAAGGTAATGGTATAAGGATATAGTGCCGCCTGCACCGTCACCTGTAGGGAAGGATGCCCTAGATTTGGCCACTAAAGTACTGTCGTCCCACATGATCTTTCGAGTCTTGAGCTTCTTGGTATTCAGCTACCAGTACCGAGTGCTAGATGTCTTAGGTAGCCCCAAATAGTACCGCATGCATTGGGACTAAGCTTAACCCCATCTGAAATTAGTATTTGTAGCACTCGTGAATTCTGTTCCATGGGTAGATAGACAGATTTTAAGCTCCCTAAACAGTCAACATATATGTTTCAAAATTTATAAAGTGTAATACCCCTAAAAGGGAATGCAACAATGTGTTATCTCAAAATCAGACCCTGATAGGCTGCTGATCAAGAAGACTCTAAGTAACTATTTCAAACCAGACTTTTAGTTGAGGCTTAGCCTCCTCAACCTGAGAGGGCTCTCTCAATAGGTTTGTTATTTTCAAATAAGGATTAGATGGCTAAATCTATGAGTAAAATGGATAAAAATGGATAACTGGTTGTACTTCTAATAAACAAACATCTATTGGGCTTATGGAGTCAAATGTGTTTTCGCATAACATGAATATCAGCTTCATATGGAAGTCAGGGCATTTCAGGGCTTAGATGCATCAACAGAACAATAGGACAGAAAATAAACACTGTTCATGAACATATGAAGGAAGTTAGAGCACCTTCAGTGAATTCTAAGTAACATACATTCATGCCACTGCAAGTAATTGAAATAGGAAAACCATGAGAATATCAAACATCAATAACCCTTTCTGAATCCTGAGTGATGAAACCAATATCTCTGTATTAATATAAAAATACAGTTTTTTCTACAACAAAACAGTATGCTTGTTAGTGAAATTGCCAACCCTATGCAATTTGACTTCTTGTATTTTATAAAGTCATCATTACATTCTTGGATTCTTTCCAATCACTTGAGAAAAATTCAAATTTTCTAGCTTGACACCTATCAACTACTAAAACAAACCTTTGATTACATCTGACAGTTAAACTGTCTGTTCTGGAGTCCTAATACAACTAGGATTAAAAATCTTTATTATAACTTAACAACCTTATCCAAATATTAAATCTTCTATCTGACAGTTGCTGCTCCTAAACTTCGACCTTGATGATGTCCATCTCCTTGCTATTAGACTGTATTGATTTGCCTCTTATCTTCCCTGAAAGATAGGAACATGCTCCCTGCAAAATAGATATAGTGTTTCATTTATGTTTCTTCAAACCATCTGCTGACCAACTTGCGCTAAAAAAAAGGTGGCAAAGTCTTATTAAACTCATTTGACTTTGCACTTCCAGCTATATCTAAACCAAAATTTTGATGGAGTGCCCAAACTGTTAACATTGTTGCGCTACGAAACTGTCTGTTGTTTTCGTAGCACAGAACTTTACCTTTGAAAACTTCATTGGGAACCTTCAATTTTCTGTGTTTTTCCACTAGATATTCACTTGTGATCTTTATAAATTCTTCAATAGCATCAAGATTTAAAAAACAAACCCTTTCTCCCTTTGAAACTTTTCAAAATTGTTCAAACTGCATCCTACAGTAGTTTCGTAGCACGCTACGAAATTGCTGTGCATGACACTTACAGCAGTTTCGTAGCGCACTCCGAAACTGCTGTGTCTATCTTTTCACATATTTTTCCAAAAATTTGAGTTTCCAACCTTTACTGCCATCCTTTCAGTTATATATAAGCTCTCATAATCAACAAAAATCAACTCTGAACTGCTTTTCAAAAATGAAATCTTTCCACATAACCTCAAAAATGTGTTAGGAGATGTCACTTACTGTTTACACTCATTTTGGTTGTGGTTGATCTTCAGGCTTTGCTAGCTATATTTCAAGATCTTCAACCTGCCTTTTAAGCCTTCTATTATTAGCTCTTGGTTTGGTATTAACCATCCTTATGAACTTTTCTTCCTTGATTGCAGGGATGGTCCATATGAAGAATTAATCCTGACTGCTGATTGACTCAATGTTTAAAACCTTTTCTAGCTCCCACAGACCTTTCAACCTCTCAAATTTTGACCTTTCTACAACATGCATTCTCAATTTCTTTTTCAATTTATCAATTTCAATGTTTTCAAGTCTGAGTTTTTCTTTAACCTCCTCATAACTACTTTTTTCCCTCTTAGTATTAAAAACTCTGTTTCTGTCTTCTTCAAGCATTGGAGATGATATATTTATGGGTTCTTCAAAAAAATTTGTATCCTCACCCCCTGTTTGGACTATCTCCATGTCTGGATGCTGCAATTTATTAGACTACCTAGTCAAGGGTTTTCTAGGCTTAAAGACAAACTCTGACACTTCATCCTCAAAATATGATTTTTTGGATGTTCTGAATTTCTTTGATTTTCCACCTATATCTAGTTTGATGAAATCTGCTTGAACCAGGGGAGAATATTCAATGTCAATAGCTTGTAATATATCATTCAAGTCACCTCTTAATTCCAAGTTTTCATTTGTGACCACAGCCTTACCCTTCTCGTTTGACCTTTGACTCCTAGTCAACTTCTTCTCAGTTGTTTTACTAGTTGACTGTTCCTGAATTGTCTCTTTGACATGAGTTCTCTTCTTCTGTGTAGATTGATGAGTCCTTTGGATATTCAGTGATGTGTTTATCATTGGTTCCTTAACCTGTTTCATGGGCTTAAGTTTGACAAACATCCTTGATTTTGTTTTTTCAGGTTTAGTAGTTTTTGATGGATATGTTTCTTTGACTTGAGGGTTAGCACCTGTTCCTTCAACTCCTATTCCACTCAAAAAGAGAAATTCAGAACATTCTCTATTTACTTTCTGAAGCTCATGCAAAAATATTAACCTGACTAGACCATGATGAAATAATGAGGTTTCACATGCCTGAGTTTTCATCTTTACTTTGTCTGCCATCTTGGCCAGACTTCAAAATAGAAAGAAAGGTAAGTCTAGAGAGATTATTCCTGTGAAATGCAGTAAGAGTTTAAAGTGATAAGTGTACACCTTGTGGTATCTCCCTTCACAGGTGAAGTACCTTTGGATGTTGTAGAGTAGATTGGCAAATGCATCCTTGACATAACTTCTTGGCACATCTTTGTTCAAATCAGTATCCCTAAACTCTGGTTTCAAAAAGATTTTGCAGGGTTGCATTTCAAACCTAAAATTCTTGAACCATCTATCTTCCCCCCTTGGAATTTCTGTGACTTCTGATATAACTTCAGGAGAAATTGGTAAATTGAGAAAACCAACCTTTTTGTTTGACCCAGTGAAGTTCATAGCAAACTCTTTGGTAACCCGATTATGTGCTCCTTGAAGCTTTTTGCAGAACCTCCAACACCCTACCTTCTTGAAGGCTTTTTCAACATATTTATCTCTTGTGAGAGCTTCTAAACCTTCAGGTTCTGTTCTCAGACAGTGACCAGACCTGTGATTTCTATTTTCTTCTGCCATCTTCCTCCTCAAAACCCTATGTCTTCAACAAACCTGTAATAGACCTCCTTGTTGGATGAACTGGCTCGCTTGAAAATTTGGTTCAGCCTCGCTTGATTAGAAATCCTGCTTCAACTAGCTATTATTTTCAAACTCACTTGATTAGCATGTATCGAAACTGCTGACATAACATCAATTAGGTTCAGCCTCTCTTGATTGAAATTCTACCTCACTTGAAAACTCAAGGAAAAATCTAGTTTCTTATCATGAGCTCCTCTTCAAACAATACATATGCATGCAGTGTTTTCTTTTCATGAGATAAAATTGATGATAACCAAACCTTTTTCAAATTTGAAAAGGACCAATGAAAAATGACCCCTAACAAATAAAACAATGATTTCATAATTGTTTAAGATGGTTGCATGCGCAAGGGAGGATTCATAAACTGACACCTAATCATGAAAATTTAACCCAAAATTGATGGATGTGATAGCTAAACCGAAAAATTTCGAATCCCCATTTTCATAGCGCTGGTAACGTGATTTCAGGATTTTGCGCTACGAAAAGACCAGTGTTTTCGTAGCACAGAAGCAGTTTTTTACACTGAGCACACTACAGAAACATGGTTTCGTGGCTTATTAAAAAAAAACTTAAAATATTGTTTTCAAAACGTGGTATGAGGCTTCTAAAGAGTAAAGCAGGGTTTATGAAATTTATCTGGTGATGAAATGAGACTTGTAACATATGGCTTAGACCCTATAAAACATAAAAATGACTCAAACCCTATCTAATACTATGACTTAGGAGCAAGTATAAACTGACAAAGTTTAGAAAATTTTAATAGTGGTAACAGTGGCTCCACTTGGGATAGTGTTCCCCTATGGTACACTAAGAACTCACAGCTCCAGTGCTATCCATTTTTTTGATAAAAACAGAAATTTTGTTGACAAGCATCTTCTTCAAATTGTTGGGCCTTCACCTCGGGTTTAATATTTCTGTTTCAACTTTTCATTTATTAGAAAAAAATGAAAAAGATGAATATATACAATGTCATGAGTGATTTATAATACTTCAACAAACATGATGCATTAGGAACCTGCCATTAACAGGCCCTCCAACATATGATCCTCCATCAGTTTCCTATAATATGTAAGTGTTTCTCCCATGAAAAGCAGCAATCTAAAAATGACCCTTCCATAAATTCTCAAACTTACCATGCTTTCCCTTTTCCTCAATTTTGGCCTACCATTTCAGCACTTTGTCATGAATCTAAAAATTTTCCTCTTTGATCTTCCTATCAAATGTATTCTTAATTCTGTTTTGAACATGTTGACGAATGTCATATCATCTGGTTTATCCTCTGGATGGAATTTGGTTCTTCTTCAAGTCGTTGAATTAACTTCATAACCGGCACCCCAGGTGATGTTGGGAAAACAGCTTCATCCCCATAGACTAATTCATATGGGTGAAGTTCCAATTGATCTCTTTGTACAAATCCTATCAGCCCATAAGGCATAATTTAGCTTTAAGTTCCAAGCTTTCTTGTTCTCCTGCAGTACCCTTTTGGTAATTCTTACAATGCTCTTGTTTGATGATTCAGCAAGACCATTACCTTGTGGATAGTATGTTGTAGAGTGTCCAAGAGTGATGTGATATTGATGGCAGAAATTTATCATCTTCTTGGACATAAATGCTTGAGAATTATCTGTTATAATCTTCATGGGATAGCCAAATCTTGACAATATATTATTCTCTAAAAAATAAATAATAACAGAATCATTAGCTTGCCTTGTTGGTATCGCCTCTATCCATTTGGTGAAGTAGTCCGTTGTTGTAAGAATCCAACGATGTTGCCCTAACGAATATGGATGTATCTCTCCAATAAATTCTAACCCCCATTGCTGAAAAGGAGCTTCAACATAGATAGGAACCAAAGGTAGAGGTACAAGTTTTCTTCTTCCTTCAAAAATTTGGTACTCATGACATGCAGTGATATTTTTGTAAATGTCTTTAAACATTGTTGGCCAAAAATATCCAGCTCTTAGGATCTTTTTTGTTGTAGCTTTCCAATAATGATGTCCTCCGCGATCACCTTTCAATGATCTTTTCAGCCTCTTTTTCAAGTAGACAATTCAACAAAACTCCTCCTGCATATTTCCAAAACAGATTTCTATCATAAACAAAATATCGCAATGATTTCAGCTTAACAAACCTTGCTTTGGACTTTGATAGATCGGCGGGAGATTTATTATGCTGTAGGACAAAAACCACATCCTTATACCACTCTGAAGTAATAAATTTCTCATCAATTTGGACCAATTCTTCTTCATTTTAAAAAATTTATGATATTTTTGCATTCAGATTTATTGCAAGACAGTCCAGATTTGACTGAGTCATTAGTTTCTCCAAGCCTTGTCCCTTCACCAACTTCGTTGGTTTGATGTCTATATCATATTCCAGCAATTTGGCGATCCATTTTCCCCTCTTTCCATCTGGATCTGCCTGAGTTAGAATGTCTTTTATCACAACACTTGAAACATATGCTATGATATGCGAATGTAAAATATAAATTCTGAAATATTTTATAGCTTTCACCAAAGCATAGGCTTGCTTCTCTAGAATATTATACGTCAATTCAGAATTTTCTAATGTCCTACTAAAGAAAGAAATAGGCTATTCAATACCTTGCTTTCCTTTTTGTATCAAAACTCCAGCAATTGTGTTTTCGGAAGAAAATGTAAAAACCAGAAATTCTTTGGAAAAATCCTGACTGATGAGTATTGGTGCTTGTGTGAGTACCCTCTTGATTTCTTCAAGACATTTCTTTGCTTCAGCTGTCCATTTAATGTCAACACCTTTATTTAACATCCTTGTTATATCTTTGACAATCTCAGCAAAGTTAGGAATGAAATGCCTAACAAAATTCACTTTCCCAAGAAAAGATTGAATCTATTTCATACTTCTTGGAAAATCTACATTTTGAATTGCATTAAATCTATTAGGATCAATCCTAATTCCATCTTCAGAAATGATATGACCAAGTAATTTGACTGAAGTTAAAGCAAAGATTCTTTTAGTAGGATTAAGAGAGATACCAAACTTTCTACATTTCAGTAGAATTTTTTCTAGGTGTTTCAAATGATCTTCTTATTTCTTTGAATAGACTGTGATATCATCAAGATAAACAACTACCGAATTATCATTTTCTTCAGAAAAATCAATGTCCATTGCTCTTTGGAAAGTGGCTCCCGCATTCATGAGACCAAAAGGCATTTTCGCGTACATGAATGTACCCCATGGTGTTGTGAAGGTTGTTTTTTCTTGATCATCTGGATGCACAAGAATCTGATTGTAACCTGAAAAACCATCAAGCATAGACATCCTTTGTGAACCAACAATATTTTGCAGAATTGAATCCATATTAGGAAGAGGATAGTTATCCTTTAGTGAAGCCTTATTCAAATTTCTGAAGTCAATACAAATCCTGATTTCTCCACTCTTCTTTCTAACTGGTACCAAATTTGCAAGCCAATTGGAGAATCTGATTGGGAAAATTATTTCTTCATCAAAGAGTTTCTTAATCTCCCTTTCAATGAATGACATGAGAAGGGGATTAATTCTCCTCAACTTCTGTTTGAATGGTTTCTCATTGTCTTTAATAGGAATAGTATGCTGAATAATAGAATGGCCATATTGCTTTAAATCAGCATAACTCCAAGAAAAAACATCCATAAACCTTATCATCATCTCAATATATTTGAATTTCACATCAGCTGAAAGAAACTTCAAAATTTGTATCATTTTAGGCAAAGCTAATGTACCAAGATTATAACTCTCTACTTCCTCTTCATCAGCTTGTAATTTTGGTGCTTTAAAAACATCATTATGATCAAAAAGTTTCTCAAGAGGAATAAGACCCTTTGGTATTACATTATTCTTCAATTGAAAAACTTCAGAATTTCCTTTAGACTCAAAAAACAGATTTTGCTGATCTACATGTGTATTTTCAAATTCTTCTTTCAGCTCAATAAAATTCTTTACCTACTGATCATCTTCAAAAATTTGCCAATTTATGATATTGTCTGGTATAGATGTCCTATGACAAACTTCAATCTCATATTTTTCATTTGAATGCATAGGAATGATGAAAATACTTGCGGAGACAACAAGGGAGTCATCAATAGAATTTTGATCTCTAGTTTTGACTATGAAGGAATAAGAATGAAAATTTTCCAACATGTCTAAGACTAAATTTCTGTACGCCCTCATTCTTACATCCTTTGTTTGATATAAATCTTCAACTTGTCTAATAACCAATTCAGAATCTCCAAAAAAATAAATATTTCGAGCCTTCATCTTTTTCAAAACATCTAGACCCAAAATCAAAGATTCATATTCAGCCATGTTGTTTGTGCAATCAAAATTCAGTTTGTAAGAGTAAAACTTACTCTCGTCATTTGTATTTTTAATCCAAATCCTTTCTCTTGCCCCTTCTTTTCCTGTTGATCCATCAAAGTGAAATAACAACCATTCCTCCATCTCTTCATCATTTACTTGTCGATTTTCTGCATGCTGATTTTTGGAGTGTTGATTTTCAGAATGCTGATTTTCTGCTCTTATTTCTTCCTCAGCACTATCCGCTGATTCATTGAAAATAATGGCAGATCCAAGTTCAGTATCAAAGGCATAAACAAGAAAATTATGAGGCTTATCTTTGCTACTTAACATGTAAGCCATTCTAGTCTCCTGATACAATCTCCTTTGTTCACCAAAAACTACAATAGCAGTGTAGGTAAGATCCATTTGCATTGTGCCTTTGATTTTTTCTACCCATGATCTTGACAATAGCATACCAAAATTTGGAGGAACATCAGCCACAACAATGTCCATAACAAATATCTTTGCTGGGATTTGCACTAGACCAACAACAACATCCTTGATTAAACCAATACATTGAATTCTCTTTGAATCAAAAGAAAACAAATCCTTATATGATCTTGTGATTTGTAATCCCATCCTTTCCATGATTAATTTGGGCATAATTTTATGTGAAGCCCTAGAATCCAGCATATCATTATGTAAATTCATATCATGAATGCTAATGCTTACATAAAAAGGAGGAAACTCTTCATTTTGATCATCTTCTAACCTTGGACCCAAATATATAGTAGGATTAAATTCTTGGACATTCAAGATATCAGTAGCCCCTGGTTGTGAATTCAACATCTTAACTATCTTTCTTATATATTCATTCACCTTGAGAATCTCACTGAAAGGGACTGATATTTTAATCTTTGAAATTTCATTCTCAAGGTTGAAAACAGAAACAGATTTTTCAGCATCTTTGATAAGAGGAGGAAGTTGAGTGTCTTTCTTACTAAGTGGAATATCCTTTTTACCTTCAGCCATCTTTGGGGTATCATTCTTAGCTTCGGTAGCCTTTGGAGCATATTTCTTGGGTTGCACTTTGTTTGCAATGATAGGAACATTTCTATTTATGAGATTATATTTCTTTTGCATCTCGAAAATAGCATGTTGATACCCTTTAGAATAATCTGATGGTTCTTCTCCTTGATTAGCCAAATCTGACTCGTCGTGCTCTTCTTTAGTCAAGAAGATTCCTGAAATTTCTTCATCAAGACAATGGATGGATTCTTCAGGAATCTCAAGCTCATCTTCTTCATCTACGATATTTTGCTGAAAAGGAGGTCTCACTGGAGGGTCAACTTGCTGATTTCTATTCTCTCTTGGACTTTGCTGATTTTGAGGTATCCTAAATTGTGGATTTCTGAATTGAGGTTCATGTTGCACAGGAGGAGCAGAAGTGTTACTGAGAGCTAACATGTCCATCAACCTCTCCATGGTTTTCATCATTGAATCAAATTTGTCTTCAGAAGTTGAGGTGGATGGTTTCTCTTCTTCTTTCAGTTTAGTTTTTCCCATTTTTGACCTTTTAGCAGCTATCATGTTTACCTCAACCTTAACTATGTTTACCTCAACCTTAACTGCATCACTTTGCATTTCATCAAGTGAAGGCGATTCTCTTTCTCTCAACAAGATAGAAAATTCATAATCAAATGCTTCAGCATATCTTATTTGTGCTAAAGCTTCAGGAGGTTTCAAATGAGTTGGAATTGAGTCAAAAACTTTATTAAATCTCTTTTAAAAGTTTTGAACAGACTCATCAACTGCCCTTCTAAGGTTGTTATATTCAGTGAGTGCTTGGACTGGATTGGTTCTATTACCCCATTTTCTTAAGAATTTGTCTTCAAAATCATTCCAAGTTCTAATCCTTCCTGGTGCAAGGGCTTTAAACCATTTTCTAACTTCACCAATAAAACTTTGTGCAAATAACCTAAGCTTCACATCTTCATCATCAACTTCTTCCTTGTCTATGAAATCATTAAATCTGTCTACAAATTCCTCTGCTGAAATTTCCTCATCACTACCCCAAGTAGGAATCCTAGTAGCATATTTACTAGGAAGGTCATGCAAAATAATAGGGAGTACGAGTGGTGCATACCTAGCAGGAGTGGCCATGACTAGAGGATGAACAGTAGTTTTAGGAGCGGAAGAATAAGAAGATGAAGAACTGATATGAGAAGAACTGCTTGGTTTTTGTAAGCCACTGACAATAGAACTCCAATTTGGAAGGGGTAAACCAGCTTTGGATTTCAACAAGATTTCGAAAGGATCAAGTTCTTTGAGTTTATCTAAAGACTCTTTTTCTAGCAATAGTTTAGAGGTAACAGCTTCCCAAAACTCTTCCTTTTCTTCTTGTGACACTAAGGCTGAAGTGTCAATTCCTCTTTTCTACAAGTCTAAGATAATATCAATGAGTTCTTTTTCACTTTCTGATCTAAACAACACTTCATGAATATTTTCATCAAATTTCTTATCTTTAGGACTTATTAATATTTCATAGGACAAAGATTTCGAATGAGTTGGAGTACCTGATATTTCTGAAATTCTTTGACGTTTTGAAATAGTGTTTGGATTATCCAAACCAGTAGGTGGATTGGGATCAGGATTTCTCCATGTGTATCTCCTTCTCGAAGCCACCTTTGAAATTTGAAAATGTATGTAGTCACCAAGGTAGATTGCAGCCTCGAAAAAGCTTCTGAGCTCCTGCTACCTTCAGAAGTTCAGCTTTCTTGATTTTGGGAATTATTAATCTTCAGGCTCCCGACAGACACACCAAAATGTTATCTCAAAATCAGACCCTAATAGGTTGCTGATAAGGAAGAATCTGAGTAACTATTTCAAATTATACTTTTAGTTGAGGCTTAGCCTCCTCAACCTGAGAGGGCTCTCTCAATAGGTTTATGATTTTCAAATAAGGATTAGATGGCTAACTCTATGAGTAAAATGGATAAAAATGGATAATTGGTTGTAATGCTAATAAAAAAACATCTATTGGGCTTATGGAGTCAAATGTGTTTTCACATAACATGAATATCAGCTTCATATGGAAGTCAGAGCATTTTAGGGTTTAGATGCATCAACAGAATAGTAGGACAGAAAATAAACATAGTTCATGAACATATGAAGGAAGTTAGAGCACCTTCAGTGAATTATAAGTAACATACATTCATGCCACTGCAAGTAATTGAAAGAGGAAAACCATGAGAATATCAAACATCAATAACCCTTTTTGAATCCTAAGAGATGAAACCAATATCTCTGTATTAATATAAAAACACAGTTTTTTCTACAACAGAACAGTATGCTGTTAGTGAAAATTTCCAACCCTATGCAATTAGACTTCTTGTCTTTTATAAATTCATCATTACATTCTTGGATTCTCTCCAATCACTTGGGAAAAATTTGAATTTGCTAGCTTGACACCTATCAACTACTAAAACAAACTGTTAATTACATCTGACAATTAAACTGTCTGTTCTGGAGTCTTAATACAACTAGGACTAAAACTCCTTCTTATAACTTAACAAACTTATCCAAATATTAAATCTTCTATCTGAAAGTTTCTTCTCCTAAACTTCGACCTTGATGATATCCATCTCCTTGTTGTTAGATTGTATTGATTTGCCTCTTATCTGCCCTAAAAGATAGGAACATGCTCCCTGCAAAATAGATATAGTGTTTCATTTATATTTCTTCAAACCATGTGCTAACCAACTTGTGCTAAAAAACATGTGGAAAATTATTATTAAACTCATGTGACTTCGCACTTCCAGCTGTATCTAAACCAAAATTTTGATGGAGTGCCCAAACTGTTAACATTGTTGCGCTACGAAACTATCTGCCGTTTTCGTAGTGCAAAACTTTACCTTTGAAAACTTCATTTGGAACCTTCATTTTTCTATGTTTTGCCATTGGATCTTCACTTGTGATCTTTATACATTCTTCAACATCATCAAGATTTAAAAAAAAAAAACCTTTCTCCCTTTGAAACTTTGCAAAATTGTTCAAACTGCATCCTACAGCAGTTTCGTAGCGTGCTACAAAACTGCTGTGCATGACACCTATAGTAGTTTCGTAGCGTGCTACGAAACTTCTATGTCTATATTTTCACATATTTTTCCAAAAAAATTGAGTTTCCAACCTTTACTGCCATACTTTCAGTTATATATAAGCTCTCATAATCAACAAAAATCAACTCTTAACTGCTTTTCAAAAATGAAATCTTTCCACATAACCTCAAAAATGTGTTAGGAAATGTCACTTACTATTTACATTCATTTTGGCTGTGGTTGATCTTCAGGCTTTGCTAGCTGTATTTCAAGATATTCAACCTGCCTTTTAAGCCTTATATTATTAGCTCTTAGTTTGGTATTAACCATCCTTATGAACTTTGCTTCCTTGATTGCAGGGACGGTCCATAGGAAGAATTGATCCTGACTGCTGATTGACTCAATGTTTGAAACTTTTATAGCTCCCACAGACCTTTCAACCTTTCAAAGTTTGACCTTTCTACAACATGAATTCTCAATTTCTTCTTCAATTTATCAATTTCAATGTTTGCAAGTCTGAGTTTGTCTTTAACCTCCTCATAACTACTTTTTTCTCTCTAAGTATTAAAAACTCTGTTTTCTTCTTCTTCAAGCATTGGAGATGATATATTTATGGGTTATTCAAAAACATTTGTATCCTCACCCCGTATTTGGACTATCTCCATGTCTAGCTGCTGCAATTTCTTAGACTGCCTAGTCAAGGGTTTTCTAGCCTTAAAGACAAAATCTGACACTTCATCCTCAAAATCTAATTTTTTGGATGTTCTCAATTTCTTTGATTTTCCACCTGTATCCAGTTTGATGAAATATGCTTGAACTAGGGGAGACTCTTCAATTTCAATAGCTTGTAATATATCATTCAAGTCACCTCTTAATTCCATTTTTTCATTTGTGACCACAACCTTACCCTTCTCATTTAACCTTTGACTCCTAGTAAACTTCTTCTGAGTTGTTTTACTAGTTGATTGTTCCTGAATTGTCTCTTTGACATGATTTCTCTTCTTCTGCACAGATTGATGAGTCCTTTGGATATTCAGTGATGTGTTTATCATTGGTTCCTTAACCTGTTTCCTGGGCTTAAGTTTGACAAACCTCCTTGATTTTGTTTTTCAGGTTCAGTAGTCTTTTATGGAGATGTTTCTTTGACTTGAGGGCTAGCACCTATTCCTTCAAGTCCTATTCCACTCAAAAAGAGAAATTCAAACCATTCTCTATTTAATTTCTGAAGCTCATGCAAAACTATTAACTTGACTAGACCATGATGAAATAATGAGGTTTCACATGCCTGAGTTTTCATTTGTACTTTGTCTACCATCTTGGCCAGACTTTGAAATAGAAAGAAAGGTAAGTCTAGAGAGATTATTCCTGTGAAATGAAATACGAGTTTAAAGTGATAAGTGTACACCTTGTGGTATCTCCCTTCACAGGTGAAGTACCTTTGGATGTTGTAGAGCAGATTGGAAAATGCATCCTTGACATAACTTCTTGGCACAACTTTGTTCCAATCAGTATCCATAAACTATGGTTTCAAAAAAAAATTGTAGGGTCGCATTTCAAACCTAAAATTCTTGAACCATCTATCTTCCCCCCTTGGAATTTATGTGACTTCTGATATAACTTCAGGAGAAAATGGTAAATTGAGAAAACCAACCTTTTTGTTTGACCCAGTGAAGCTCATAGCAAACTCTTTGGTAACCCGATTATGCCCTCCTTGAAGCTTTTTGCAGAACCTCCAGCACCCTACCTTCCTGAAGGCTTTTTCAACAGATTTATCTCTTGTGAGAGCTTCTAAACCCTTAGGTTTTGTTCTCAGACAGTGAACAGACCTGTGATTTCTCTTTTCTTTTGTCATCTTCCTCCTCAAAACCCTATGTCTTCAGCAAACCTGTAATAGACCTCCTTGTTGGATGAACTGGCTCACTTGAAAATTTGGTTCAGCCTCGCTTGATTAGAAATCCTGCTTCAACCAGAAATTATTTTCAAACTCACTTGATTAGCAAGTTTCGAAACTTCTGACATAAAATCGATTAGGTTTATCCTCGCTTGATTGAAACTTGCCTCGCTTGAAAACTCAAGGAAAACTCTGGTTTCTTATCATGAGCTCCTCTTTCAGACAATAGATATGCATGCAGTGTTTTCTTTGCATGAGATAAAATCGATGATAACCAACCCTTTTTCAAATTTGAAAAGGAACAATGACAAATGACCCCTAAAATATCACATAATGATTTCATAAATGTTTTGGATGGTTGCATGTGTGAAGGAGGATTCGTAGAATGACACCTAATCATGAAAATTTAACCCAAATTTATGGATGTGACAGGTAAACCAAAACATTTTGAATCCCCATTTTCGTAGGACTTGTAATGTTTGCGCTACGAAAAGACCAGTGTTTTCGTAGCACAGAAGCATTTTTTTACACTGAGCATGCTACGAAAACGTGGTTTCGTGGCTTATTAAAAAAAAAACTTAAAATATGGTTTTCAAAACATGGTATGAGGCTTCTAAAGAGTAAAGCAAGGTTTATGAACTTTATTTGGTGATGAGATGAGACTTGTAACCTATGGCTTAGACCCTATAAAACATAAAAATGACTCAAACCCTATTTAATACTATGACTTAGGAGCATGTATAAACTCACCAAGTTTAGAAAATTTTAATAGTGATAACATGATGCGTAAGCATAATAATTGAAAAGCAATGAGAAATAGCTCATAAAATGTGTTTGAAACAAATATCCATCAATTACATGTAGATCAGCAAGGAATATGATCCATTACATCAGGAAAAAGTGGGGAAAAGCAGCCATTTATGCACTAAAAACATTATTTTCAAAAAATTGTGTTATAATAGGGGAAAATAATGCTTGGATCCCTTAGTATATGAAATTTGGGACTCTCACCCAGAAAATATCGAAAAACATCACTTTTGCTTATTTAAATAGATCTCCTGGTCCCGGTCCCGGTCACTTTTGCTGCCTTGCCCTCCTTTTATACATTTGTGAGCCTTCTTGCCTTGGGCCCCACTCAATTAGGGTTTCCTCCGCCAAGGAATCTTCCTCCAAATATCTTTGCACTGTCTCAAAAGATGCTCTCCACCTCCTATCCCAATGCTTTTGACTTGGTCAAACATGACCTTGTCCACATGCAAAAGTCCCTGTTCACACATGAAGGTGTGAAATCCAGCCTTTATGTTGTTCCCCTTTCACATTATGAGGGATTTTATTTATATTTTTATTATTCATGGGCCTCCTTGGCCATTTATTCATCTCCTAAGTGAAATCAACATAATTTAATTTTCCAATTTGATGCATGCAGATTTTGGAATATTACAATCCTCCACTCCCAAATGTTTCTTGTCCTCAAGCAACTGCAAGGATAGAACTGAAGAGTCTCCCTTCTTCCTACTTTAGCATCGAAATATGATGTACTCCTCCAACGAATGAGAGGTTGTCTCATCAATGAATCTCCAAATTGCCCCTCCCAAGCATGCAAGCTAGCCAAAGGGCTATCATCATGAATAAGTAAAGTACTCAAGGAGGAAATAAGGTGCTATCTAGAGGTCTTCTCAAGGCATGGAGTCTGAAATTTATTTGGAAACATCCTTCCCATGTGGATCCTCCATCCCCAAGCAATCATCCATACAAAATGAGTCACCTCCCAACATGGCAACTCCTGATAATGATCCTCCACCTTGAGCTCATGCAATGTAGGTGGGCTGAAAATATGAACATGGTAGACATAGGAGCCTACCCCACACTGTCCTCCTCTCCACTTATGATAAGTGTAGAGCATATGATGATCTTGGGCTGCAAAACAATTGCCCTCAAGTGGCAAGATGAAGACTAGATCTCCAAAGATCTCCTCTCCAACGCTGTGAATCAAGCTGACCCAAATCATCCCATATGTGATGGATAGGAAATCATCACCATATGGCATCCCATCAATCACATGGCCCACCTCAGAAAGAAACAAGTGTTTGGTTGTGGTGGCCATATCTCCTCTCATGCTCCCATTAGAACATGTAATGCAAAAAGTGTGGGAATCCTCTTCCCCAAAAGACACATCAAACCCATGTGTATCTCTCCCAATCATGCTTCCAATACAAATAATATCAATATCATAAAATGAAATCATGATCAGCATCAAAATGAGGAAAATTATGAAGGTTTCATGTGGTACAAGAAGGTACCAACATTTTTCCCAATAGTGACAGCGCAGTTTTCCAAACTGTTGCATTAGAAAATTACATGGCAAGTTGTTTTTTGTTACATGGATAATTATGTATATCATGAAATCTACTGATAGATAGCAAATGGATAGGTACATCAACTTAACATACATGAAAGAAAACACATGCCCAAGGCCATATAAAATATGGTTTTCTCCATCATAAAATTTGGCCCAATGTTGACCATGGAGCTCAATGAAAAGCATGCCTTCTTGTGGAGCAATGCACTGAATAGGAATGGTAAGAATATGAAAATACTATGTTAGACAATCAATGGATGCAAAAAAAATATTATTACCATGTGTTAAGAGTAATATGATGTATATGTATATGAATAATTCCTCCATAGTGGTATGACACACTCCCATGAAGAGGAATGAACCACATGCTACATGAATATCACCCTTCTTATACTTGGAAATCCAAGTTAAGAAGATCATATCTCTGTAATAGATGTTTCCATCCACTACTCCATCAATCTTACTTCCTCCTTGCTCACCAAGTGCCTCAATGGTGAAGTGATCCTGGGGACACTCCTTCAATAACCCCAAGCTCCCAAGTGACAATGTTGTTGGCCCATGAAAATAAGCTCCTGTCAATTCATAGATCCATTATTTGACATGCTCCTTGTCAAAGACATCTCCCATAATGATGCTACACATAAGAATTTCCTCCCAAAGTGTAAGTACCTCTTGATCATCTAAGGCCAAGGAGTAGCCCCTTTGCACCATGACAATTCCATCTCCTACTCCTACAATATCATGCAAAGTGTGAGAGCAAATCTTCCCTTTCTCTCCCAAGAACAACCAAAGCATAAAAAGTTTATACTGCCTCCCCATACCTCCATCATACAAATCATGTGGTGAAAACATGGTGATTAATATGAAGAATGTCATATCAAAACAATTTTTCCATACTCCTTGTTGCCCAATGACGCAAGTATCCTACCACATACCCTTAGAAAGAGGATGATGGCCAAACTCTTTCAAGAGTAGCCAACGCAGCCAAGCCTCCTGCTGCCCAGTATCATAGATTTGCAAGTACCTTTCCAGCTTCTTTCCCATCATCCACACCCATCCATCCACATGTAGGTGTTGTTAGTGTCCCGTGACTTGGTTGATTGGCAAGCCAAATGATAGTGTAACATCAAACCAGTCTTTGGAGCCCAAGGACCTAGCCTTCCTGGACTTAGAGAGGGCTCTCTCTATTTGTGTAAGGGATATATATGTGTTTGCTTATTGTGTTCTTGATGTAGGCTAGTTATGAAGTAGATTTTTGGTTTTGGTTTTTAGGTTGTGAGGGATGAACTGATCAAATACTAAGATAGGTAAAAAGATGTCAGATCAACTGGGCTATGGGCTCTAAAAGGTCAAGAAAGATTTTAGGTGGTGATACAAGGTTGTTGAAGGGCCAATTTGAGTGAGGTAAAATGGATCTTTGGGTAAAATGGAGTGGGATGGACACTAAATTTGTGAAGAACAAAGGATTTCCAACGTAAATAGTTCAATAGCTGACATGAACATGGTAGGGCTAACCATTAATCATGAGAAATGTAACTATAAACTGATCAATGCATAGAAATAAACATTCAAGCCATGCATAGAGATATATGACTCTCTAACTTTAGGAAATGGCTATCAGACTTTGGGGAAATACATTTAAGAAAAACAAACAACTCAAATCACTATGAGGAAATTCCTAAGCATAGTATTTCAGGCTATTGGGAACTTTGAAGCAAGATTGCATAGTTTTAGGCGAAGGGAAAGATCAGTACAAGACCTCCTTGGTTCAACAAATGACAATCTAATAAATAAAAGAAAGGTTTCAGAGGTGGAGATATGACTAGCCATGAGTAAGTAGGGCATACCATGAATCATACTTAGCATGCATAAAACCATAAATGAAACAAGCAAACAATTTCTTCAGTTATCAAAGAGCAATCAAGGATTCTTTGATATGAGTAAGAAGGAAGAAAACATAGAAGCTATAAAGAAACAGGAAACTTGAGGTGCCTGCAAGGGAATGTCTCAATTCTATTCTCTACTGTCTTGTAGCAAGAAAGAACATGGAATTATGAATGAAAACTAAGAAGCATAACAGAGAGGAACACTATACCATTTTACCAAGTCAAGGAATCCAACAACAGACCTCCTTCATCATCCAAAAACATTCAAGAAACTATCCAATGCATGAGACAAGTGTTTCTTCCAAGCTTTTATAACCATATATTTCTTCTATTCATCCAATTCAGCCTTGTTTACAATGAAAGCCTTTGGAATATATAGGCCAAGATGAGGGAAAACCTCCTAGTTCAACTTGCAATCTCATTGGCCAATCCAAAATATTTGATTTTGTCCTTGAGGCTTTGCAAATCCCAAGGCACAAAATATCTAATAAAATATCTCAAAAATGCTAAAAAAAGGAAAATAAATTGATTTTTTCTAACTAACCATGTCCAAAAATAGCTAAACGCACATGAGGAAAAGTCACTTTTGAAAAGTGCATTTTTCACAAAAATACTTAAGAAATATATCAGTAGAAAATCCTCTGTCTTGTGGACAACGTTTAGATGCCTTCCTGATGTCGAAATGAGGCCCGTGATGGCTCGTTGGAAAGATATGAATGTCTATTTTCTAAAAATTCTTATTTTTCTCCAAAATGATCACTAGAAGTCTATTAAAATCTGGTCTGTGTGTAAAAAACCCAAAAACTAGACCTTGTTGATAAATGGGGCAGAGTGTGGAAAAAGTGAGTGTTTTTCGCCATTTTGGGGGAGAAAATCATCTTCAATTGATCTAAAAATAGCTGAGTAGATTCCTTTGAAATTATGGCATCCAATAATACCATTTTCATCCTTTGAGAATGCCCCAAACATAAATGGCGATGCCCATGAGTTTTAGCCAAAAACCCAAAAATGACAAAAAACCAAAAATTGTTGAATTTCACCCGATTTTGGCGAGTATGAACCTCAAGGGTTTTCATAAACATGTTGTGAAGCTGAGGCCAAAATTTGGAGCTTTGAGGTGTCTTTCTTCATTTTTGGTGCCGGGCGCCTCCTTTGAGCTTCCGTCGGGTGAACTGATTGAGCTTCTTATAGTGCCCGGTCATCTTCCTTTGAAGGTCCAAATCTCTATTGGCCTTCTCCAACCTCTTTTCCAAGTAATCATTCACCCTCTTGAGCCATGCTTCTCGATTTTTATCTATCTCTTGGGTGAACAAAGTAGTAAGAGGAATAGTTTGGAGAAGGGTTGCTTCTTTCTCCTTTTGTTTCTCAAGGGCTCTTTTGAGTCCCATGGTCCTTGGCCTCTTTCTTTTGGGCTGATCTTCATCTTCACTATCATTGAACTTGCCCATGAGTTCTTCCAATATAACTTGCACCTTTGAGGCCTCCTTTTTTTATTTGATGGCCTGTGTCTCATATACCGCCATGTGGACACTCATCTGTTTATTTTGAATTTGCAAAAGGTGATTGAAGTTTCTAGCCCTCTCTAGATCTCCCCTCAAAGAATCAATTTGGCTTTCTCTATTGATCAAGAGAGTCTCTAGGATTCGGGCCTCATTGTTGCTATCATCACTTTGGATTTGAATTATGTCAAAGTATCTCTCCTTTTCATGGCTTCTTTCTTCTTTCTCCTTTCCCTTGCTTTGGGTAGCCTTCTTGGTCTTCCTCCTCTTGGGTAATTCAACAATGGGATTCTTGGGCAATTTCCCCTTGCTTTGAAGGGCCCTAGTAACATTTGGAGTTAGAGTTTTAGGGACCCTTTTCCTTGATGTCCGAGGCTTGGCCACTTTTGGAGAAGAAAACATGGCCCCTTGCCTAGGAGAGGCAGCTAGCACATGCTCTATTGGCTCTTTGCCCTTGTTACTTTCCTCATAATTTTTGCCACTATTTTGAGTTTGTTCATGGTGCTTCTCTTCATCACTTTGCTGCATATTATCACTGTGATGCTCTTCACCTTGCTGTGCTTCCCCACTGTGATATTTTTCACTTTTATGCCCTTCTTCCCCTTGCTATCCTGCTTCATCATCATGCTCTTGTTGTTCATCTTTCTCTTCCTCCCCTTGCTCATGCTCTTATTCTTGTTCAATGGGAAATTTGAGCTTCTTGGGAATGGGCTTGATTGAAGCAGGCGAAGGATGGTGAGTGGAAGGTGAAGGAGATGTATGGAATGAAGGAACAGTGGCGAAATATGGATGTGCAATGAAAGTGTCCTAAGATATTTCCTTCTTCTCAAGTTGATGAAGAATGATAACCTTGATGAGAGAATGATGGAAAAGGCAAGCTGATTGCTGAGAAGGAGGTTTTTTCTGAACAGTGGAGGCCATTTTTTCAATACTTCTATGGAGGAAGAAAGGGAGATTTAACAATTTGGCTCTTGTGAAATGCATGAGCAACCGGACATGGTAAGCATAGACCCGGGAGAACCTTCCCTCACAAGTGAAGTATTTCATGATTATCTTCATGAGGGGGGCATAACTAGTCAACAGATATGAGAAGGGAAAGATGGATGGACATGTATCTCTATGCTCAGGCTTCAAAAAAGGTTTGCACTATTCTGAGTCTAGTTGGCTTTGTTTAAACCACTTCTCTCCGACATAAGGGATTTTGGTGGCCTTGGAAATGGTTCTAGGAGAAAATTTGAAATCCAAGCTTGCCAGCTGAAAATGTTTCCCTTGAAATCTCAAAGCACAAAGATGTGTTAGAGGGGAACAGATTTTCACCTCCTGCACCCTTTGACAAAACTCTAGACACCCAACCTCATGAAAGTTAAACAGGACTGATGGATGAGCATTTACTTCTTCAGTCGAAACAGGCTCAAACCTCCTGTGAATGCCACTTCTACTATCCTACCTAGGAGGCATTTTGTTTTGGATACTCTTTGTAAAAAAAAGTTGTCTCAAATGGTCCTTGGAATGGTTTCTTAACAACACACCCTATCCTCCTTATAAGTCACTATTTAATCCTTTTTTATGCCAATCAACAAGTATTTGTCAAATGAAAAGAAAACAGTCAATTTATTAATGTGCTTGGGCAAGGTATTGAAAAGAGGTATTTGTGGTTTCTTGTTAGAACAAGGATCTCCTTGTGTTTAGACAAAAACAAAATCACCTTTCCCAAAACAATGTTCTTCTGCTGCCCACTGTTTCTTTACAAAGTAAGACAAAACACTCTCAGCAGATTTGAAAAGCCTTTCACACCCTCTGCTTTTGGAACTATAGAGGCTGCAAAATGTTCACTATTTCACCATACAGAGAGGACTTTAAAATGACAAAGCTTTCAAATTATGATCACTGTTTTCCCCTTTGATTTTGCAGACAGGGGTTGTTTTTGTTTTCCACAGTTAGGACAACCTTCAACAATTATGGGGTCTCTGCTCAACATAGGAAGAAAAACATCCTTCTAGACTGATTTTGGGACCTTCAAACATAGATTTTTATTTTTTGAACTATGGAGGCTGCACAGAGTTTGTTGTCTCATATAAAAAAGAAGAAGTTTTATTCATATACCAAGCCTTCATCCTTTAGAACCCTACTCCTTCACTATTATTGTCTTTGAAAAGAAATAAGGGATTCTTAAGACTATTTCAACACTTTCCTCTATCACTTGAAATGGTTTGTGAAATTCACAGCCATAAACAACTTTGTTTTTTGATCAAAAACCCTACCCTCCTTATCACTGCTTCTTCCTGGAGAAAATAACCTTTTCAACCCTTTAAGATTTCAAAAACTAGCAATAAGAAATGGAGAATACCTTGAAATAATTCTTATGGCCTTGGACGATTGATTGAGCAGCTTCAAAGGAATTTTTGGAGCTGTTTTGGGTGAGAGGCACGTTCATAGGAAAAAACGCCGCGCAGTCGGGTCAACCTCGGGCAGTGGGTGAACAGTGCTACAGGCGCGCCGTGCGCTGCTACAGGCGTGCCGCACAACAATTTAAACACTATTTTTTTCCTCTCCCAGGCGTGCCACGTGCTTTTCTAGGCGCGTCGCGCGGGCTTTAAGCCTTGAAAACTCTGAAATTTGCTTCAAGTTCCTCGTTTCTCCAATGAACAGCCAGGGGGCACTTGGTGAGTGTTTTGAAAATGTATAATAGGCTTTTAAACGGTATTCCCACCTCTTAATGACGAAAAATCCAACAACATTTTGAACATACTCTGTGAGGGTCTTGGATGCCTTTTAAAAAAGGCTTTTGTTACATAGAAAACTCACCTTACTGTCTTTGTCACTTTTTAGCCTTAAACCATCATAAAGACTTACATTTGATCGGGATTCTTAACAATATGCTGTGGATGCTACCTTTGCAGGTTTTCATAGATATGACCTTTCCCAAAGTGAAGAAGCCATCTCAAAGCTAAAATCTCTTTCACAATTCCTTCATTAAGGCAGCAACCCTGGCATTGTTTGTCCATATCTGTTCCTTAAAAGAAAACTTGCTCAAAACCAAATTAATGATTGTAGATGCATCCTTTGAATGATATTTCTCTTTGAATGTGGGTGAAAAATTACTTGCATTCACCTAGGTTTGGCAAACATCTTCTTATCAAAAAGGAAATCTTTTAAAAAACCCTTCCTACAATCATATGCAACAACGAGGTATTTTCACATGTTTCATAGAGAAAAAGGCCTTTGTTTGTGACAGTGGCATGTTTCATTTCTTTGAATGTTGTCCTTGAATTTAAAACACATGCCATACCCTTTTCTCACATTGATGAGCCTGTCCAAATTTTGTTCACTTTAGCTGCAGGTTGCCTTTGAAGGAGATCTCTGATAGAAGAAAAACCAAACCTCTTTGATTATCATAGTACCACTACTTTCCCTCTGTTTTTAACACCATTTTTCTATTCATAAGCTTTCAGTTTCTTTCTACTGATTTCAACTTTGTATTTCAAATAGTGAGACCATGTAAGTACCTCTTGAAAATACCACTGCTGTATCAGTGGTTTCCTCTATGGGAGATAAGGTGTAAACAAGCTTTTTAGGCCATTTGCAACATTGTTAACCCTGTTCTTTTTGGATGAGGCTACACCTCTTTTCCTGACCCTCTACTTATTAAATGAAGGAGGCCTTAACAAATGACTTAACCATCTGCTCATGTTTGGAGGAGGTTTTACACAGTGATGCCATTTCATCCCTTTGTCAAACTATGCCATCTTTCCTTGTAGTGCCTATTCACAGTTAAGTAAATAAAAGTGACAAATTTACAATATGCCATGAGGGGAAATTCTCTGATATATGTAGTCTTGTTGTTAAAATACCTTTATGCATCTTTAGACATCAGAAGCAACCTGATCTGCATCTGCAGAGTATTACTTGCTAGTCATAAGTCATTGACCTTTTGACTGTGTTTGCAGGAGCTAATTGAATTGCCTCGTTGTCCAGTACTTGCATCCCAGGCTCAAAACCATATGAGAAGCGGTTTTCTTCTCATGTTAAGTTTAATAATGTCTTTTGGAACACTGGTACATTTCTTCTTCTGAAAAAGACATTGAAACACTGTAAATCCACCTAATATCAGTTTGACCTATGGCATATGCACTGCAGACACATCAAGGCTTGTTAGTGGCGTGACTTAAGGGTGTATCAAGCTTTACTTGTAGAAATAAGAATGCCAGCTATGACTGGTGGTTTTAGACAGAGGTTCTTTTGGATTAGGATAGTTTTCCACAGGAAGATTGCCTAAAGCACCACTACCTAACTTAGGGGAGACTTTTTTGACAAATTTGGAGTATTCTCTTTGGAGCTGATGGAAAATTTTGTATGACTAAGACTAGATAGGGCTTGACAATTAGGTTTTATCTCATCATGGGCTGATTTTAAAAGGTAGGAGGGAAAAAATGTTTATGGGTGTTTTATAGCTGGAAAATTTGACAAATTGGAGATCAGCTGCTAGAAAAATTGGCTTTAAAAACTAGTCATCATCAACAGGTGAAAAAAACTGATGACTAACAGGTGCTTCCCCTCGTGTTCTTCCTTAGCACTCTCCCAAGGAAGACTACCATCCTCCCAAACCAAATTTCTCCTCTTGCATTTCATGGGATGTTTAAATGCAACTCCTTGGAGATATTATAGAGAATACCTCTCACCAATGTCCCCCTTGAATCCACAAAGATCCAAGTGTGATGAGGGAAAAACCTCCTCAAACTATTGAAGAACTTTGCACTTCATGATGAGATCTCTCCATGAGACCTTCTCTTCATCAATGGCCTTCCAAAACCAATAAGGTTTTGGACTTGCTGCAAGTAGAAGTTTCTCTTTGAGTTGGGGAGTGCTCATTGAGAAAGTGTCATCTAGAAAGGAGAAAGTGTTTCTCACTTCAAGATGTCTACCATCTATCTCTTCTTCCTCCATTGCTTCATGAATGAAGCTGCCATTTGAATGCTCCCATAAGGAATGGGTCCTATTTTCTTCATCATTTCTCTTTTATAGCGTAGTGCAACTCTGTTGCTCTGAATTAGCAGTAAGTGATGATTCTGGGTCATGCAACAATAGGTTTCCACAATCCTATAAAATATTTGTTGCAATAATAGAAAGTGGAAACTCAATCATACCTTGATGGGCTTTGGGAACATCTTGTATGGCTACAAGAGTTCCTTCTTCTACCATTTTGTCTCCCTCAACTGCTGATGTTGAAGGCTGCTCCTCCAAGGCTGTGATAGTGCTGGTAGAAACCTCCTCAAGAGGTGGTGAGGGATTCTCTTCCTCTGATTTCTCTTTATCAAATCTCTTGATCACCCTTTGAGTGAAATCTGCAAAAAAATATACTTTTTCATGTCTCACGTTGTTGAACCACCAATTTCTTGCCTCAACCTCAAGGTGCAGTGCTACAATCTCCACTACTTATTTCTCTACCACTGGATGTAGTAGGAAGAATGCACTGAGTCTTCTTGCCCAAGATTTTGTTGGAGATGTCCCATCAAAACTAGACAATAGAAACCTCTTGCCTTTGATTTCTCCCTTGCTGCAGGCTCTCCTCTCTTTCTCCAGTTGAATGAACTGTGGGAAGGCTAGAGTTTCCTTGAAGGCTCTAGGTTGAGATTTGTACTCAACAAGGTATTCACTTAGAATATAATGATCTTAGTGTCCTCCATGCTTCTGGTCTTCTTCTTTGTGAGAGTAGGAAGTGCATGGTCCTTCCTCTTCTCCTTCTTCTACCTACTTAAGCTCCTTGGAGAGGTTATTTCTAGCTATAAAAAGTGATGAGAGTATTCTCATTATCCCCATCATTCTGATCTTGCTCCTTCTGATAGTTTTATCTCACAGGTTGAGCCAAAGATCATGATCTGATACCACAGTAATATCCCCAAAAGGGAATGTAGCAATTCATAAGCACAATAATGGGAAAGCAATGAGAAATAACTCATAAAATGTGTTTGAAACACATATCCATCAATTACATGTAGAGAAGCAAGGAATATGATCCATTACATCAGGAAAAAGTGGGGAAAAATAGAAATTTATGCCCTAAAAACGTTATTTTCAGAAAAATTCATTATAATAGGGAAAATAATGCTTGTATCCATTATTATATGTAATTTGGGACTCAAACCCATAAATGATCCCAAAAAAATCACTTTTTCGTATTTAAACAGATCTCTCAGTCCCGATATGGCTTAAAAAGGCCCAAATCCCATGACTTGACTAAACAGAAGTTTGCTGAAGCATGAACACTGTCTTTTAAAGAGGGTTTCTGATACAATATGATGAAAAAATCATATATGGATTTTTATTTCTCATACCATGAAGAAAAATGGAGATCTAACTCCTTTTACACATTAGAAAAATGACCCGGCAAGGGTTTCATGAAAGCACAAGTACAAGATGCATAGATCTGTAGATCTAGATCTGAAATAATGCATTCTAATGAAGCACTGTGTAAAAATAGTTGGAGAATACAAAAATGAAGGAGGATCCTTCTTAAAAGCCTTTCCGGGAGAAGGGTTGGCCCTTTCCCTGAGAAAGCAAGACAAGATTGAGGGGATTGAACCTCTCACTGCAACACTGCAAAGAATGACGTAGTTCCTGCAAGGTTCTACACTGTAGGAGATGTAAAATGCATTTTCCACATGCCAAGATCTGAAGATCAGCTCAAATACTTCCTTACTGATCTCCCATAGAAAGGAAGGGTTACTGCTTTGAAACACAAGCTTCAGAAGTGGTGTTGTGAACCCTCACCGCAACACCCTGCAACACAACGTTATACTGCTGCAGAAATAAAATTGTAGCTGAAGGAGTATGCTTGGCCTCAAGCCTAGATGTGAGGAAAATTAGTACAATATCTTTTGAGAGGCCTCTCAAGAAAGGAGAAGGATTCCTAAACAGGAAATCCTTGCGCTAAGCAGCACAGCAACTCTGCTAAACAACAAGAGAATGCAAAATAGTCTAAGCAGAAAAATCAAATATCATTCACAAGATGTCTTGCTATGGCTGCATTGCCCTTGTTTTATACATGTGTGAGCCTTCTTGCCTTGGGCCCCACTCAATTAGGGTTTCCTCCACCAAGGAATCTTCCTCCCACTATCTCGGCACTGTCTCACTAGATGCTCTCCACCACCTATCCCAGCGTTGTTGACTTGGTCAAACATGACGTTGTCCACATGAAAAAGTCCCTGTTCACACATGAAGGTGTGAAATCCAGCCTTTATGTTGATCCCCTTTCAGATTATGAGGGATTTTATTTAGATTTTTATTATTCATGGGCCTCCTTACCCATTTATTCATCTCCTAAGTGAAATTAGCAAAATTTAATATTCCAATTTGCTGCATGTAAATTTTGGAATATTATAGAATGACCATGGAAGATTATTGGATGCCTACCCTGAATGGTCCTAACATGAAATATAATTTCTTTTGTGGCCCCTGTGGGGAGAATTTAGTGATTTCAATTAGTGGTTAGTTTTAGAGAGTCTTAATTTGCTTAAGGTGTGCCCAGGTGAAGCGACTGTAAGAAGAGGACCAAGGTACTAATTTACTAAAGCTTCATCTGTGCTTTTAAGTGTAAAATCACAATGTTATAAGATATGTATATGCAGTGATCATTTACACTCCTTCTCTAATTACACTATGTGTGATTGTTCCTTTCAGAAAATAAACAATGTACGGATAATGGGCCGCTTACACTTTTTCCTAGTTAGACTAAGTTTTTCACTATAGGTAGAAGGAAAAGTATCTTAAGAAAGATTTCATATGCATACCCAGGATCACAGAGAGGTGCAAGGGTGGCGGAGATTACTTGCCTTGTTTTCGATACATTGGTCCTTGTCCTGAATCCTAATGCAAAAATTTGAACAAAACGAATGCAAAAAATTTGAAAAAACAAAAACTATCTAAAGATGTGTGGATGTATGGGCCACTTAATTTTCACTAGTTAATCCTATGTGTTTGGTGTCTATTATCAGCAACTAGGTCATTGAGGTAGCATGTGTGGATTAAAATTCACTTACTCGCCCCTACTTAAACTATGTGTAATTTGTGATTCAGCAAAAACTGTCCTAACGAGTCAAGAAACACCAAAACACAGTGATCGAAAATTTATTATGGGTTTCCTATCACTTTACAATTGCTAAAAATATAGAAAAACAGTGAAAAAGGTGCTCAATGGTGTCCACGCGGCTTATTTTCGCATAGGTGCATGATTTGCGTGTCTTTCTAGGCTGAATGCGTGCGGATTTGCAGTGCCCAAAAACTCCTCCTTCTCTGAGCTCAATCTCTCACTAAGGGTGAATGAGAAATGCTTAGGGGAAGAAGGAATGGTCCTGCAGCAAGTCTAGGAAGGACAAAGGTCCTCCAAACAGCAACCACTAGCATAAAAATAAGAAATAAGTGTAATGGACATTCCTGTTGTAGTGCATTTAGCACATGGGCAGATGAAATTCACTGTGCTTGGTACGGGAGGCTGCTTTCCTACAAGCAAGTAACATGTCAATTGGTTTGTTAGATTGTTAGTGGAACAACATAACATGTAGTAAAATAAGTAAATAACATATCATGTTACAATAGAGGGGAAACAAGAAACAACATATACAAATACAATAACAAGCTCAATCGAGTCAAACAAACTAATAATCCAAACAGATAAATCTTCCCATTTTATTAGTTTTTGATGGTATAAGAGATAAGACGATAAAAAAATTGCAATGAATCCTTAGAGCTATGGAGCTCTACTATTCAAGGAAAGGAGGGCTCTTCCCTTTAATATTCTTGCAAGCCTCTCTCTCTCCTTGACGGATGGTAGAATAACAGACACTTGGTGAACTTCTTCTCTTGGATTGAGCTGTTGGATGGCCAACAGTTGAATCCTTCCACTCCTTGTTACTTGGACAACACAATGCTGGTTTTCTCTCAAGAAATTTCGCTAGCATAACAATGTGTTCTCCATTCTTCTTCTCATGGTGGTATTTCATAGGAAAATTTCAAATTTCCCTCCCTCTCTTGGTACAATTGTGGATGTTGACAAAAGAGTGGGAGGATAATTTGACATTGTGTACTACATTTAAGGCCTCAATATGGCTCCAAGGCGGTTGTACCTAGCTCAATTGAGTGGGGAATCTCCTTCTTCAAGTGTGCCAAGTGGTCCTAAATGGTGACCTTTCACCATACCCAAGATTGTGCAACTATTTGATGGATAGTCGCGAACATATTCGATACTATCGAAGAAAAGGCCATTCAGATCGCTTAGGGTCATTGTTTTTTGCGTGCTATTTGATAAATTTTCCTGCTTGACCTTAGGAAAAGTTAAAATTTTCAGATTTTGTAATGTTTTTCTTCCCTATAAATCCTTATTTGTACCTTCTTCTTGATATTTTCTGATGTCTTTTGCTTATATGATTTTCTAGTGATAGTAGAGGCCCTCAAGAAAAAAAGGATTGCGATGATGGATCATTTTTCCCGGATCCTTCAACGACTTCCCACCGACATGCATCTACATCCAACAGTCACTCTGGAGGCGCCACTCCTTTTAAGGTACAAGTAAACTTTAAAATTCCCATATTTGAGGGCCAAATAGATGTAGACACAGTAGATAGATGGTTGAATCTATTATAAGGATATTTCACGGTTGACAACTTTTCCGACCGAGAGAAGAAAATTTTTGCACTCATCAAAGTCGTACCCCATGTCAAGGACTAGTGGGAAACATATTGTGAGAAAAAGGAAACTGGGGAACCCTCTATGTTCTCGACCGTACCCACTTGGAATTCTTTCCGAGATGCCATCAAGGAACAATATTATCCCATGGGAAGCTATGAGGACAAATACATACAATGGGTTACACTGCGGCAACAAAGAGATCAAGATGTGGATGAGATGATGAATCTATTCCATACCCCGTGCAAAAAGTTGGGTATCGAAGATTCAGAGAAAAATTTGGTGCTGCAGTACTGAAGTTGTGTGAATAGATACATTCAGGAGGAAATGGATTTCCTCAACATCTCCTCTCTTGGTACGACATATCGATATGCTGCCAAGATTGAGCAGAAATTCATATAGAAGAAGAAAAAATTTGTATTTGCAAATCAAAAGCAATGGAAATATGCCCCAAAACCGCAGAAAAAAGGAAAAAGCCAAGGCATGGTGGCCCAAGATAACCTACCAAAACCACAAGCAAAGAACAACACTGCGAAGCTGAAGAAGGAAACACGGATTTGGTGTGAGTTCCATAAGAGATCCACTCACAAAAAAGGTTAGTGTCGGGCCAAGGAGTCACTAGTGGACGAGATGAAGGCTTCTAAATCAAATGCATGCTCTGACTTTGAATCAGAACCTGACAAGGGGAATGATAAAGGGAAGCAGATTATCGATATGGAACCCAACGCCACCGTTGCCACCACGAAGATCTAGAAGGAGGAACCAAAAGATCCAGAGGAGGAGTAGCATCTCTTCCACTCCCAAATGTGTGTAAAGGGGTCCCCACTACAATTCATTGACGACAGTAAAAGTAAAAAGAACCCAATTTCAGCAGAGGTCATGAAGCAATTCGTCTTGCGACCATAGCACACCCACAGTCATACACCATCGTGTGGCTTCACCAAGGACGAGATCTCCACATCAACCAACAGTGTCACCTTCCCTACAACATCAAGCCCTTCACAGATGAGGTATTATGTGACATTGCTCCTCTTGATGTTTGTGATGTATTATTAGGCCAACCATACTCGTGGAAGAGACATGTTGCGTATGAGTCATGGAATCGCACTTTTATTGTTACTTTTGGAAATAAGTTGTACATGATACCATAGGTACCACTGCCTGTCGCTATCTCTTCGGTTATTACAAAACAATGTAATAAGCTCATTTCCAAAACCAGGAAATTTGTTTTCCTGATGATCTACCCTCAGGGTAAGAATAATATTGTGGCCACGACCTCCAGGCAGGGCTCCTTCGCATGATAACAAGAAATGAACAAGGTCGTGGAGGAGTATGAGACATCTTCACCTCACCTGCAGGGGTGCCTCTGCACTTTTAGGTCAAGCACCCCATCGATCTGACCCCAAGGGCGTTGTTTCTTATTGAACCGATCTATTGGTGCTCTATTTTGGAGAAAAATGAAATCAAGAGGAAGATTCAGGAGATACTATAGAAAGGTCACATTCGGTTGAGTTCATCGCCCTGTGGGAGCCCGATCATGTTGGTGTAGGAGAAGGATGGGACTTGGAGACTATGTATTTACTATCGAGCACTGAACAAGATCATTGTCCATAACACGTACATGATCTCACAGATTTATGACCTTCTGGACCAACTCAAAGGGGTGAAATACTTCAACAAGATTGAATTGAATTATGAGTATCACCAGGTACCAATTGAACCCTCAGATGTGTGGAAGACTACCCTCAAAGCCAAGGAGGGCCTTTTCAAATGGCTGCTCATGCCTTTCGTGTTGATGAATGCTCTCGAAACCTTCATGAGGCTGATGGATGACATCTTGCGGCCATTCACCAACTCATTTGATGCAGGGGCATTAGGCTAAAGAAAATTCCTTGTATTTTATTAGACTTAGGAGTTTTATGTTTTCAAGGGAATTGGATTTTTATGAATGATTTGAGTGATTTTTAAAATGAATTAATTAAATATCGTGAAGAAATTGTAAATGTTCTCGAATGTTGTAGAACATGAGAGAATTAGGAGTGCATAGAGATTAAGAGATTTAGGAATTAATGTAAATCCTAAATTAGAGTTGGTTTCATGATTTTGTGGTGAAAGAGGATCCTTAGGAATTAAATAGTGATTTTAGGATTTTGTTGAGGAAATAAAGGAACTGAAACCAAAAATAGTTTCAGGATCTTTTGTATAAAATGTAAGCCTCAAAGGCATAAAACATAGATTTGGTAGATTTGAGAGAGATTTCAGTAGAGTAGGATAGAAGCAGGGTTTTGATTGTAAGCCTTTGTGCAATTAGAGGAAAAGGCCACTAATTGAATATCAGGCCAAGAAGGAAGAAGTTCCTATGTAATTACTGTGTGTGTTAATACAGAGAATTCATTTCTGAGTTCATATTCATTCCTGAATTATATGGTTATGGATTGTTGACTGTAAGAGACCGTGTTTCGTAATTAGGATTACAAAATTGTGTGAATCGATCAATGAATGGATCGATTCCATTTAAGAATTTACTTGGTTGTCTAAAATTAGACATAAACTGGTTGGAGGCATTCCGAAATGAGTTGATTCATATGAAGCATTAAAAGGAGGAATCCGGTGTTCTTTTGTGAACACACAAAGCAGCAAGATTGAGGTTAAAGTATTATTTGAGGGTTGACCTATTCGAAATCATGGAATAGAGTAACTGGTTGGAATGAGAAAAACTCCAATGTGAAATTCGCACAGACAAGGAGGATGAGTATAAATATGAATAAACAATGCATTGATGAATGCCAAGGGGTTTGAAAATTGTTTGACCTCGTCAAAGCAGTGATGGTATTTGGTTGATGGTCGTACTGAGGGAAGGATTTGAGTCTGAACGAATTCAGCTATGGGGTTTATGTAAATACCTGAGTGGAATGGAATCCATTCTCTGCGTAGCGGTGATCTAAGCCTGTGGATATGAGGCATTGGTTAGTTTTAGCATGGATCAATGGAACAACGTTGAGGAACTGTGCGTGGGAAAAGATTTGCAATGCAACCAAATAATGAAGATGCTAGATCGATGAAAAGAAAAGGGCACAGTATAATGGAACCGAGTTAATTAAACTGAATTGGAATTTTTCATCGAGTATGTGGAGTCCATGTTGAAAATGAAGTCGGAACCATGAGAAATGGTGCAGTGATGGCTTGTTTAAGCATGGAGCAGTTTTGAAACCCATAACTGGTTTTCGCGTGATTTTAAATGGTAAGTGGTAAATTCAAAATTGAATGTGATAATGGCCTGAGAACGATGCGTGGCAGGAGTGTTATTCAAAAACCACAAATATCACGTAACTTTTGCATAATAAGTCACGAGGCTTGAATTAATGCGATATCCGTTCGATGATACCCATCGAAGGATCGACGACGTTCGCATCATGAAGGTGCATGAAGGTTAATGAGGTAAGTTAAGTTGATGTGGGCCCGAACATTCATATATGTTGGCGCCTAGTTTTTAATACAAAGTCAAAGGTTTTATATTTGCTGACATTTGGATTGGTTAACACTTATATGCATTGGATATTTTTTAACCAAGTCGAGCTTTGAAATGAATGCGATGATAAGGTTGTGGGCGGATGCATGCATTCAGGTATCCGTAAGGTGAGAGTGAAATGTCATAATATGGGTTTTATAAAGTTTGAATGTTATTTGGAAATTCCCATGGTTAAGTGTGGTTGAAGATGTGCTTTGGGCTATTGCAATATCAAATGTTAATTCGGTATTGCCATAGAATGAAGATTAGCATATATGGGTTTATACTATGGGTTTGATTCCAAAGTTGAGATATTAATATCCATTTCATGAAGTTTGGACAGCAGATTTATAATAAGGTTTTGACCTTTGGTTGAAAAGTAGCTTCCGCACATGAGGGTTGTATTTTATGGTTTTTATAACCATGAGTTTTAAATAAGCTTCCACATTATTAGAATTTTCCCAGTTTTGGAATAAGCTTTGGGTTTGAATTGAAAATCATTTTAAATAGGAGTGAATGTGGGTTATAGTAGCTTGGGTTTCTCTCAAGTGGTATCAGAGCAGGAAAGGCTTTGTTTGAGAATTAAAGATTTTTTTTAGTTAAATATGAATGCATGTGTGATGAGAAATGAAAAGAGATCAGATTGTAAATCTGATATGTAGTAGATACACAAATTGAAGTGAACAGGATTGAAAAAATGAATGAAGGAAGTACATGAAAATTTCAAGTGATTGAAGAGAACAAGATCATGTAGGATCTTGAAGGTGAGATAATTTTAATCTGATTTTAAAATTATGATTGCAGAATTATGGTTGCAGATAAGATGAAGACATGTTTTTGATGGTGATGGCAGTGAACCTGATATTCCAGCAGAAGGATGGATAGGGAGAACAACGAAGTGTTCTCAAAAGAAGTTGAGTTGAGGATATAGTCTAAAGAGAGCAGAAGAGAGTGCTAAAGAGGTTCTAGAGATAGAGAACCAGTGCTTGCCAAAAGACCAAATCCAGTGAGGGGATTGATGAGGTAAGTGGCAGTAGGAGAGCTTGCTGTTGCAGAGGCTTAGTACAACTCATGGTGAGTGAGAAGCTCATAATGAAGATGATCACGGAGGATCAGGGAAGAGGTTCTAAATAATGCCACATAGATCAGATGAAGGATAGAGAAAGAGAAATTGCAGTGATGAAAGTACAACTGGAGGTACTAAAGGAATGGCTGCAAGAAGAGGAAAACCAGAGAGAAGGATGGATCTTTCCACTGAAGGGAAAGAGAGTAATTTGGAAACCATTACAAATGAAGTGGAGGCAGAAGGAGATTTCCTTGTGGGAGGAAGAACTCATATCTTTTGAGTCAAAGATGGAATTTGAGGATTCCACATGCAAATCTGTTCGAGGAGAAGTTCTTGATGAAGCAAACGAGACCGAAAAGTCTTGTGTTTTTAAAACTAATGAGTTGTGTATGTTTTCAGGTACATCACAGGGCGATAAAAAAGCTTTAGATTTTGTTAAAGAGGAGAAATTGAATCTAAAATCTGTTCAGATCAATGCTGAAATAGTAAAATCTCAGGAAGAAAAGGAGAGAGAGGGGTCTAATGAGAATATTTAGCAGAATATTGAGGCAGAGGATGAAGTACCATTTGATGATTGTGTTAGGAATCTATAATTTTAGCAAATTGGTGAGACTAAAACTGTAGAAGCAACATTATTTCAACCACTTTGGGATTCTAGGATCTAGCCCTCCTGAATCTGGAGAGGGATCTCTCCAATAAGTGCAAAGAAGTATTTGTCTTTGAATTTTGGGGTAATGATATTAGGCTAGTTATGAAGGCCAAGGGTTTTTTTTTTTTTTGGATGGTTGAGGATGATTACTGTTTGAGGTGGAAAGTCCTAAATTAAAAGAGTTTCAAAGGTGTGAAGTTGCAAGCAAATAGAACAAGATTTGGCTAGGAAAGATAGATAATTGCAGGTTTTAGTCCATTGGGATATGGGGTCATAATAGGGTTTAATTGGAACAGCAAGAGGCAAGAGTGGTCCATGGGGCAAGTCATCTACGTCTAAGGATCTCTCTGAAGATTGATTTATGAAATGAAATGATACAAGAAGAAGGAAAATTAAACAAATGCAGAACAAAGAGCAGCCCAGGATCTGGTAAGTACTTTTAAACTAGCCAACATTTGACAAACACTTAAGAAGAACATAAAAGAAAACTAGGATCTCGTAAGTAATTTTAAACTAGCCAGCCTTTGATACACTTTCAACAGAAAACATTTTAAACAAAGGGAAACTTGAAGACAACTATTTGGAGTAGAAACTAGCAGTCCGGGCTCACCACAAATCCTCTCCTAGCTCTGCTTTACTTGGTTACTTTCAAGACAAACACAAAGATAACGCAAAATGGCCTAAGATTTGGTAAGTACTTCTAAACTAGCCAGCTTTTAAAACATTCCAAGGGAAACATTCAGACAACCTTTGGGGATAAAACTAGGACCAGGGCACACCATATCTTCCATAGTTCATCTCTACTTCACCAACACTGAACATAAAATTCCAGAATAATATTTAGATAAGGAAATAAGATGAGGGAACGCCAGCATTCCTATGCTTAAACTAAATTAAATCATTCCCAAGTAACATATATTGGAAGAAAACATTCAGATAAATATTTTCAGTCAAAGAAGGTTACTGATATACAGTAGGTCCTAACTCTATGCATGCTATTCTTTATAAGAGAAGATGAAACATAGTGAAAATAGAAAAAAAATGACAAGTTACAATGAGAAAAACATCACCGTCAACATAGACTAGGATCCCATAAATCAGCTTGTATTGATGCTCCAAACCAGTTACATCTTTAAGTCAATGCTTTAGTTTAGCAATCATCTACTCATCTCAGCCTAAATTATTTATCACAAGCAGAGCTCTAAGGGCCAGTGAATACTATTTAAAATCAGAAGTTTAAGCTCGAATGTATTTCAAAGTTTTTCAACCAACCCCTCACTCATCTTCTGCAGAAGTATATATAGAAGAATGAGGAGGCGAGATCTTATAAAAGATCTCTCAGGAAAATTAATATAGAGTGATGACTTCTCAGCCTTTGAGGGGCTCAATGAAGAATTTTATAGGTGTTTTACCATATTAATTGATATACATTAAATATTTTAAGCTCGGTGGGAGCTTTTGTTGACCTTTGAGGCTCTGTGTCATGTTGGAGTAACTCTGCAGATATTTTTTGCATTAATTTCCTTGCAGAAGTAACTCTCTGGCTGTGCTGAGGTGAATATCTTCGTTTGATCAATAACTTCGGCCTCTGTTTGAATGTTTTCATGGCGCAAGTGGCTTTTTGGTAGCTGGGAGGAATCAATTCACCTCAGATGTGGCGGTGGAGGCCTTTCTGTCTGATAGATCTTTTGATTTACCTTTAATTCTATTTTAATTTTGGGGATTAGGCTTTTGATAATCAATCTTAGCCATAATCCCCACAAATATGTCTTCAATACTCTGTTCTGTTGTGCTCTGTCTTCAAAACTGATACTCTTTTAATTATGATTAAAATCACAGTGTCTTGTTGATGTGCAGGCCGCGCAGAGCTCTCAAGGCATCAATGCCCATGAAGCACTAACGAAACATGGATCTTGAACCCCGCAAATGGTTTTCTTTTGATAAATCAACGGCGTGAGAATCGTCATTCCCAGCCCTCGGCATTTTCTTTCAACATAATGGAAAACCATTAATCCTGCAAAACACACAAAATATCAATAGATCCTGCCTTGTGGGTTTAACTGCTACAGAGGACGTGGGGAGGAGCGTCGCCGTTGGATGGCGGCATCCAACGGTGGAGATAATCCAAGAGAAGGTAAAAAGGAGAGCGGAGGGAAGAATAATATGGAATGATTTGGGACCGTCTGATATGGACACGTGGACGGTCTAGATCCAATCGGAGGGTCGCAATTGGCGGAGAAACAATGTTAATACGCTCGACAAAAAAATTGCGATGTGATTAAGCGCTAACTGTCGATCTACAGATTAGATCAACAACGGAAAATGAATTGGAGGGGTTTTTTTTTTTTTTTAAAGGTGGAGGAAGGGTTAATGATTGGAGTGAATTAGAGCCGTCGGATCTGAGGAAGGCGGCGAGGAAATCAACAGCTCTCGATTGATCGTGGGATGAACAATCGAGGGAAAATATAAAATGTGCCCGATGAAACTTGCGATGCGATTGAGCGCGGGCTGTTTGATCGGCTTACGATCAATGGTCAGGATTGTTTCTACTTACGCACCGGCGGAAAACTTTTAAAACATAGGAAAACCCAACATTTTAATATAAACAAATATTTTATGGTGGGTCGAGGTAGAAAATATATATAACATGATTAGGTGCCCGACTGCGGGGCCTTGGTCTATATGGAATGATAATAGGCCCGAGGCGTATGCAATAAAGGGCCAATCACAATCAGAGCTTCGGGCTCGGGCTTTTCAATCTACCCATTGGAATTTTGCGATGTGATTGGCGCCTCGGGACTTAAACTCTTGGTCCCGGGTGTAGGTTATATGGAATGGAAAGCAACGGGGGCAGGGTTTATATATATGGGACCTAATCGCATCGAAAATTTTGATGCGGGTCTTTCAATCAACCCATTTTGAATTTCCCTGATGCGATTGCACTTCGGGTCTTTTTGATCTAACCATTTTTCATTTAAAAATTGTTGTATGGGCGCGTTAGACCAAAATTTGGATAAGTGGGTTTTTTGTAATTACAAAGGAAAAAATGGATCGAAGATGGATTTTCACAATGATTTAGCGCCCCATTGTGGGCCCACAGGTTGCATGGAAAAATAATATGATCGGGGGTTATGAAACAGAGGGCTAATCGCATCGGATTTTGTCTACAACAAAAATACTTCTGCTCATTGTGTTTTTCGATGCGATAAGAGCCTGGATTTCTAGTGCTTGGTTCTAGCGTTGAGGCACATGGAGGGGAAGTGGTTTAAGGCTTAGCCCAAGGGGGCTTAAGCATTTATGCAAAAAATGGGTTTTTTATAGATTTTCAATGGTTTTTCAAAGGAATTTGAGGGTTTCGGTAAGGCTAAAAAGTGAGTTCTAAACCTTGTAAAAATGATTTTCATGAAGGGAAGAAGAGGGATCATGAAAATAGAGGATTTTTATGGAGAAAAAGGGGAGAAAAATGAAGGTTAGTTTTGAGTGGAGGGAGGGGAAAAATGATGATTTTGTAGCAGTATTTTCACTTATGGAAACAACAGAAATTCTGAGTATAAAAAAGGGAACAACAGTGAAGATTTGGACAGAGGAGAGGCATGAGGCCTTCGAGAGTCTTCAAGAGCCAACACTTTTTAGCAATAAAATTTGTTCCTTGAAGGCTCAAAAATTCTTAGCCACCTTTTGCTATAACAAATTTTATAGGTGGCTAAAAGTGGTTCCACTTGGGGATGGTGCCTTCTTGAAGGCATCAAGAACTTCAGACTTGCATTCTCTGGGAGGCTGACCTGTGCCACATCCATTATGTTCTCTGGGAGGCTGACCTGTGCCTCATCCATTGGGCTGCCCTTCCTTTGCTGGGATGATCTTTCTTTGAAACATATTAGCAGTCATAGAAACAATGGATCTTCATCAATACAAACTTTCTACCTACCCAATCCTACTCATCTAGCATTTTTTCTTCATTAGAGTGCACTTGGATTGGAAAACTCTTTTACAACATTTTATTCTTTTGAAAGCAGGAAATCTAATCTATTTCTACTCCTTATTTCTCCATGGACTCAGATTAAATAGTTGAGCCCATATGATTCTCTACCTATTCTATCAATCTGTTAGGATTAAACAGTCTAATAGACTTTATTCTCTACATTCTACAATAGAAATTTAAAAAGAAATCAAGTTAGGATTGAACAGTCTAACTTGTTACCGATCTATGGCATAAAAAAAAGCTGCACATAGACATTATTTTGCACAAAATTTAAAACAAAATGGAAGGCTTGAGATATGAAATTTTCTCATCATGGCCTTCTCTTTTCTTTCCAGCTCTGTTTTTACCTTTGTTTGAGTTGTTCCTCCTTTGTTCTCTGGTTCAGATTTTGAGCTAATTAGAACTAGATTTACATCTTTTTTTACTCAGAAAATAAAATAGATTTGAGTCATCTCTTTTTGGAAACTTAGGTTCAGATTTTGAGCTTGTTTGAACCTTCAATTTCTATCCTAAACTATCTATTGATAAGCCAAGATTAAACAGTTTGGAAAATCAAATTCACTACCCTATCAGCAGAAAATTTAAAATTAATTAGTCAATATTAGGCTGTTTGACTAACTAGAAGTGTGTTCTTTAGGAGTGGTATTTGAGCTTGCACACTTTTAGATTTGTATCTCTTTTTTGGTATGGGGTTATACCTTTCTTGTTTTCACAATTTGCCCTCTTTTCTTTCTTTCACTATTTTTGTATTTTTGATTTTTCTAAATTTGAATGCAATGGTGGATGAGATATTTATAATGAGAAAAAATACAAAAAGGCTTTCGGAACATAACATGGATCAAGAGAAGTAATGCTTAAGCATCCTATCATTGACAGGACCCCCAAACAATTTTTCTCCATTCAACTCCTGTAAGAAAAATGCATTGTTACCAGCAGCTGAATGACTAGAGTAAGGGCCAAGCCATAAGTTGTCAAATTTTCCATGTTTTCCCTTTTCTTCCCTCCTTGAGTCCCACTTTAAAACTTTGTCCCCAATTTTGAAATTGTTTGCCTTTGTTCTTCTGTCAAAAAGATTTTTAATGTTGTCTTGTTTTTGCAATGCTTTGTTATAAACTTCATCTCTAGTTTGCTGAAGATGGATGGTCTGATTTATTCTTCTGATCATGTCATCATCTTCAGTTTGCAACTCTTGAATCAAATTCATTACTGGTACACCAAGGTTGTTTGGAAAAATTGCATCAGTACCATACACCAGCTGGAAAGGTGACATGCCAATAGATTTATTCAAAGTCAATCTGTTAGCCCATAGTGCATGAACTATCTTTATGTGCCAAGCCTTTTTGTTGTCCTCCAACAGTTTCTTGATTATGTTCACTAAACTTTTGTTTGAGGATTCTGCAAGTCCATTACCTTGAGGGTAATAGGCCATGGAATGCCCCAATTTTATTTGATACCTATGACATAATTCAACCATCTTCTTTGATCTAAATGGTGTTGCATTATCAGTGATGATCTTGGTAGGACAACCAAATCTGGAGAGAATGTTAGTCTCCATGAATTTTATAATAACGGAATCATTGGTCTGCCTATAAGGTATGGCTTCTATCCACTTAGTGAAATATTCTGTGGCAGTGAGAATCCATATATGCTGGGCAGAAGATGGTGGATGGATTTCTCCTATGAAGTCAAGTCTCCACTGTTGAAAAGGGGCTTTAACAGTGATTAGATGCAGAGGTAGGGGTAGCAGTTTTCTTTTGCCTTCAAAAAGTTGACATTTATGACAGGCTATGATCAACTTGTGCACATCATGAAAAAGAGTAGGCCAATAGAAACCAACCCTCAAAATTTTGTTGGTTGTTGTCTTCGAGTACAAATGACCTCCACACTCTCCTTCATGGAACTGGTGCTTAACCTTCTCTGCATCAAACTCAGGTAAACATTTAAGAAATATACCATTTGCATTTTTCCAATAAAGACATCTATCTATAATGCAAAAGTTTACGGCTTTTAACTTTAGGAACCTTGCCTTTGTTTTTGTCAAACCGGGAGGTGTATTTAAATTAAGCAAAACATATATAATATCAGCATACCAAGAGGAATTCATAAAATGGTCTTCAACAATGGGAGTTGAGATTTCCTCTTGATCATCTAAAGAATTAATCATATTAATATCAAGAACTTCAAAATTTGATTCAGCCATTAATCTAGCTAGACCTTGGCCTTTGATCAACTTAGAGGGTTTTATCTCTAAATCATATTCAAGAATAACAACAATCCACTTACCTCTCTTACCATCTGGGTCCTGTGTTAGAATGTCTTTAACAACTGAGTTTGGGACAAAGGAAATGATGTGCGAGTGAAGGATGTACACTCTAAAGTATTTCAAAGCTTTAACCAAAGAAAAGGCTTTCTTCTCCATAATGTTATACTTCAGAGGGGCATCCCTCAATGCCTCGCTAAAGAATGCAATAGGCTGCTCTTGTCCTTGTGGATTTTTTCTGTAAAAGGACAGCAGCTATGGTATGTTCTGATGCAAATGAAAAAATATAAAAATATTTTGAAAAATTAGGACTTATAAGAACCGGTGTTTTGGTTAATGCTTGTTTCATCAGCTCAAAGTACTTCTTTGCTTCCACGGTCCATTTTACCCCTTGCTCCTTCTTCAACATGTTTGTGATATTCTTAAGAAGCTCAACTAAGTTGGGGATGAACCTTCTCAAAAAGTTAATCTTTCCAATGAAATATTGCAACTCTTTGATGTTTCGAGGATGAGAGATTTTCAATATGGCCTCAATCCTCTTTGGATCTATCTTTATACCCTCAGAAATAATGTGCCCAAGAAGTTTACCTTCTTGGAGACCAAATAGTGTCTTCCTAGGGTTTAAAGATATTCTGAACTTTCTACATTTCTCGAAAATTTTTGTTAAATGTTTTAAGTTCTCTTCATCTGTTTTTTAAAACACAGTGACATCATCAAGGTATATAATGATGAAGTAGCCCAGTTCTTCTGAGAATGCTATGTCCATGGCTCTTTGAAAAGTTTCTCCAGCATTCATTAGACCAAAAGGCATTTTCACATATATGAAAGTGCCCCATGGTGTAGTAAAGGTTGTCTTTAATTGATCAACAGGGTGAACTAAGATCTAATTGTACCTTAAATAGCCATCCAGCAAAGAAATTCTCCTAGACCCTACCACCCTTTGTAAAATATGATCCATCTTAGGTAAAGGGTAGTTGTCCTTTAATGAAGCTTTGTTTAAGTCTCTAAATTCTATACAAAGCTTGATCTCTCCAGTTTTCTTCCTGACTGACACCAGATTAGACACCCATTCAGAATATCTAATAGGGGCAATAATACCAGCGTCATACATTTTCATGATCTCCTTCTGAACCAAAGGCAATTGAACAGGGTTTATTCTGCATAGCTTTTGTTTGAATGGTTTTTGGTTTTCTTTGAGAGGGATTTTGTGCTATATTATTTCAGTGTCATAGGATTTAAGATCTTCGTAACTCCACGCAAAAACATCAGAGAATTCCCTAAATAGCTCTATGTATTTGAGTTTGATGTGAGCTGGTAAAGTTTTAGACAGTTTAATCATCATGGGTTTGAGTTCACTTCCTATATTTCACTCTTCCGCTTCAGTCTCTATAGGTTCCATTTTTGGTTTATTTGCCACATCTTTAAAATCGAACAACTCTTCTAAAGGGGTCAGACCCTTTGGCAAACTTTCATATTTACAGTGCAGAGTTTCTAACTCCTATGTTTCTAAATTTGCATTCAATTTTGTTTTGTTTTTTAGTTTTCTTGACAACAAGTTAATATTAAAAGGTTCAAGAGACGGTTCTTCTTCACCAAGGAAATTTTCTTCACTGTAGTTTGTCTCATAATCTGAGTCTGAACTGTGTAGTTAGAATTCATTTCTGAGTTGCATGAAGTCTTCTATTTTTTATCCCCATCGAACACTTTCCAGTATTTTTTGTTATCAGGCATGGTTGGTCTGAATTTTATCTGAGTTGTGTAGTCTTTGGTTTCATATAGCGTTAAGCATATTCTAGCTGCAAAGGCTAAATTGTGGGCTGCAATATTTCTTTTTCTCGGGACAAAAATCAGTTTGGACTCCTCAAATTTTTTTAAAAGGTCCATGACATCGTTGCGGTAGGCCCTAAGTCTTGGGTGATTTGCATTATACTCCCCACTGACTTGCCTAATGACTAACTCTGAATCCCCATACACATTGATTCTTTTGGCTCCTAACTTCTTCAACAATCGTAAGCCTAAAAGAAGGGATTCATATTCTGCTATGTTATTTGAACACTAGAAGTTTAATCTGCAGGAAATTCTTTCTGTGTGGTTGTTTTCAGTGTTACAAATCCATACCCTTACACCAGCGTTGGTCTTAGTGCACGACCTGTCGAAGTGCATACTCCATAGAGGACTAGTTTTGATTTCATCTGTTTGGTGAATGTCCTCTTCAACTACTATGCTTTCTAATTGTTCTTGAGTATCAGCACTCAGTTGAATTAATTTCATTTCTTTAGATATATTATTGGGTTGAGGACTGCTTTCTTGACTCTCAATGTTTAAAAGCAAAGGACACGTAATTTGTAGCTCAAGACCTGTGTTTTGTTTTCTAGATTTTACAGGTTCAGCAAACTATTCTGACACACCTACATTATCTTTTTCCTCCTCTCTATCTTTCATTAATCCTGTTATAGTGACTTGTTCACTAAATTCTTCATCGTTAGACATAATAAAAGAATCAAGGCCTATATTTACAGAATAGAGGGGAGAGTTTTGTGGTCTATCTTGGCTTGTAACTGTGTATTGCATATGGGATTCCCTGTAAAGTCTTCTAGTCTGATTGAAAACAGGGATGGTCGCATAGGTCATGTCCATCTACATAGTCCCTTGTAACTTACCCCCCCATGATCTTGATAAAAACATTCCATATTTTGGGGGAACATCAGCCACAACCATATCCACTACTAAGATTTTGGCTAGAATTTGAGCTAAGTTAACACAGAGGTCTTTGATTAATCCTCAACATTTTACTCTGCTTGAGTCAAAGGAGTATAGGTCCTTGTAAGGTCTGGTGATTTCTAAACCAAGGCTCTCCATCATAGCTTTAGGCATTAAATTATGAGAAGCCCCGGAATCATGTATAGCGTTGTGCAAGATTTTGTCATGAATGTTTAAACTCACATAAAAGGGAGGAACAAGTCCCTCTTGATACATACCTTCAATCTTTGGACCAAAAATAAGCTCTGGTTGGTCATCATTAAGAGTGACAGTGTCCTCATTCTCTTCAATGTTTAAATCCTTCAAAATTTGGGTCCTATATACATGTTGGGCAGCTAACTCTGTCAGGGGAACAAAGATTTTGATCTTTGAAATTTCCTGCTCTAGGATGAAAGGAATTTGACTCTTTAAAGCACTTGTCTCAGCCTTATTAGCTGTCACTCTATCAGCAATATCATCTTGCTGATTTTTTCTATTTACCTTTGACAAGATGGTTTTAATAGGAGTACTAGCTGAAGTGTTAGTACTGTTAAGGTCTGGACCCTGTTTTGTAACGTTTTGAGTGCCTTCTTCTTTATCATTACCAGAATTTATAACCACTGTTTTGTCCTTTTTTTTGAAAATTTTAGGCTTGGTCGTAGTGCTGTTTTATGAATATTTTTCGGAGGTTTTGTTGTTGGGAGTTAGTTGACTGGTTTTTCTTCTAAGGTCATATTCTTTTTGAGATTCTATGATGACATTTTCCATGTCTTGATAATAATTTTCATCATCATCTCTTCTGTAATCATAAGGTGTGTATAGACCTTTTTTTTATCATAATGAATCTCAAAGTCATCATTATCTACCCCCAGCATGTTGATATCATCCTCCTCTATTATTTCATCTGTTTCCTCAACCTCACTTACATAGTTTTGATGAAAGGGCGGAGTGATCTGTTGATCATCTTCCCTGGGTCTGTTTGGAGGTTGATTCCTTCTAAAATTCTAGTTTTGGTTTTGGTTTCTATTTTGAGGAGAAGTTTGGTTTTGACTGGCTTGTGCTCTCTTAATTATGCTCATCTCTTTCATCATCTCTTCCATCATTCTCTCCATCTTTGAGTTGGAAGTAGAGGGTGTAGATTCATCTCTAAAGGGCACTCTCTTTTCATTTTTCATTCCTGCTCTCTTTTCCATTCAGTTGACTTCCACAGAAAGAGCACCCTTTTGCATCTCTTCAAGAGTTGCAGGATCTCTTTCCCTCAGCTGATAGGCCATCTCAGGGTCAAACCCTTCAGGAAACTTGTTTAAAGCTGAGCCTTGTGGAGGTTTTAGTTTTGGGGAAAGTGCATTATACACACTGTTAAATCTAGTGCAATAAGCTTGCACACTTTCCCCAGTGTTTCTATGGAGGTTCTTGTAGTCAGAAAGGACTTGGAGAGGATTTTTCTTTACTTCCCATTTGTTTAAGAATGTTTGATGGAAGGCTTGGAGATCATTAATACTATGGGGGGTTAAACCTTTAAACCATTTTCTTGCTTCTCCCCCTAAGCTCTGAGAATATAGTCTAAGCTTGACATAATCATCATCAATTTCATTTCTGTCAAAGTAGTCGTTCATCTTATCCACATGTTGTGATGCAGTTGTAGCATTGTTAGCATCATACAATGGGATTTTGGACTGATAGTCCTGTGGAATATTTACTAATGGAAGAGGAAGGACTAAGGGAGCATACCATGCTACCATGATATGTGGTGGGGGTGGATTTACAAGGGGTGGATTAAAAAAAGGGAAAGTGGTCTGAAATGGGGTGGTTTTAATAGTGGATGTAGGGTGAGCAGAAGTGGGTGGACCAGGAGTAGATTGTTGAGCTGATCTTGGATGGAAGACACCTAAATTGTGAAGGAAATGCAAAACAGGAGGTGTTGTTTCTCTACTACTAGGATGTTCACTTGTCTCTAGGGATGAAAGTGAAGATTTAGAGTCTAGCTGGATTATATCATCAAATTACCTAGTTGTAAATGGATTTACTAAGTCATCTTGTGATTGTTGTAGAGCTGTAAGATTTTCGGGAACTGAACTATCTCTCAAGGGTGATCTGAAAACAGTTGATAATTTAATCTTAGGAGACTTCCGAAGGATACTTTCTAGGTTACCAACTATTTCAGGTGGATCAAGGTCTAGATAGGCTCTAGTATGAATCTTTCTAGAAGCCAATATGTTGTGTTTTATACCCAACTTTAAACAAGAAAAGTTTAACTAGATATGACAATGTTTAAGAGGTTAACTAGTCTGTTTTACAAATTCAAATCCTACAGTCCTCTAACAGAGTTTGAATGATATTTATGATGACAAAGGTTCTTCCCAGTGGAGTATTAAGGTTTGTTAAGGATTGTGGAGTCGCCAAGTGGAATTTTTTAGCTCCTAAGGAGGTAAAAGGTTTTATGGTCCACCGCCATGTTTATTGAATTCCAATATGAAATATGTTTTCGGTGTTTTCTGAGTTATTTTTCAGTTGTGTGGTTTCTAAGAATATTCTAACTCTATTTCAAAACTTAGCTACGGTTACGAGACAAAGACAGTCTACTCTTATGGCTAAGCCAGCTGAATTTTCAAGGTTAGATAAATTCTTATGAGAATCCTAGGGTTTGCCTAGTTTGTCACTGATTCAAACAAGTTTCATCATGATTACCTTTTCTTGGTAGTGGTTGAAAAGGCTACTTATGACTCACAAGGTTTATATGAAATTTTAAGGGGAACTAGAGATTCTAGGTTTGATCCCCAAGGGAATCGCCAGAAATGTTAGGAATCTATAATTTTAGCAGATTGGTGAGACTAAAACTATAGAAGCAACATTATTTCAACCACTTTGGGATTCTAGGATCTAGCCCTCCTGAATCCAGAGAGGGATCTCTCCAATAAGTGCAAAGATGGATTTGTCTTTGAAGTTTGGGGTAATGATATTAGGCTAGTTATGAAGGCCAAGGGTTTGTTTTTTTTTTGGATGGTTGAGCATGATTACTGTTTGAGGAAATTCTAAATGTAAAAGAGTTTCAGTTAAAAGCGTATTGCATAAATTTGACAAGCTTTGCCAGGAAAGAAACAGATAATTTGGCAGTTTATAGCCCATTGGGCTATGGGGGTCATAATAGGTTTAATCGGGAACAAGAGTGAAAGAGTGGTCCATAAAAGTCATCTATGTCTAAGGATCTCTCTGAAGATTGATTTATGGAATGAAATGATAAAACAAGAAGGAAAATTAAACAGATGCAGAACAAAGAGCAACCTAGGATCTGCTAAGTACTTTTAAACTAGCCAACCTTTGATACACTTTCAACAGAAAACATTTAAAAAAAAGGGAAACTTGAAGGCAACTGTTTGGAGTAGAAACTAGCAGGCCGGGCTCACCAAAAATCCTCTCCTAGCTCTACTTTACTTGGTTACTTTCAAGACAAACACAAAGATAACGCAGAATGGCCTAAGATCTGGTAAGTACTTCTAAACTAGACAACTTTTAACACATTCCAAGGGAAACATTCAGACAGCCTTTGGGGATAAAACTAGGACCAGGGCACACCATATCTTCCATATTTCATCTCTACTTAACTAATATTGAACATAACATTCAAGAATAATATTCAGCTAAGGCAATAAGACAAGGGAATGCTAGCATTCCTATGCTTAAACTGAATTAAATCATTCCAAGTAACACAGATTGGAAGAAAACATTCAGATAAATATTTTCAGTTAGAGAAGGTTACTGATATACAGTAGGTCCTAACTCTATGCATGTTGTTTTTTATAAGAGAAGATGAAACACAGTGAAAACATAAAAAAATGACAAGTTACAATGAGAAAAACATCACCATCAACATAGATCGGGATCCCATAAATCAGCTTGTATTGATGCTCCAAACCAGTTACAGCTTTAAGTCCAATGCTTTAGTTTAGCAATCATCTACTCGTCTCAGCCTAACTTATCTATCACAAGTAGAGCTCCAAGGGCTAGTGAACACTATTTACAATCAAAAGTTTAAGCTCAAATGTATTTCTCTAAAGCTCTTACAGAACTAACTCCTCACTCATCTTCTTGTATGATATGGCAGAGTGATATGCTAGGATCCGATAAAAAGATATCTCTGCATACCACAGGAGGATACCTCTCGCCTTGAGGGGCCTGGAGGGAAGGAATTTTATATAGGCTTTATCAGATTAATTGATATACATGAAATATTTTAAGCTCAGTGGGATCTTTTGTTGACCTTTGAGGCTCTGTGTCATGTTGGAGTAACTCTGCAGATATTTTTTGCATTAAGTTCCTTGCAGAAGTAACTCTCTGGTTGTGCTGAGGAGAATATCTTTGTTTGATCAATAACTTATGTCTCTATTTGAATGTTTTTAAGGCACGGGTGGCTTTGTGGTAGCTGGGAGGAATCAATTCGCCTCAGATGTGGCGGTGGAGGCCTTTCTGTCTGATAGATCTTTTGATTTACCTTTAATTCTGTTTTAATTTGGGGGATTAGGATTTTGATAATCAATCTTAGCTGTAATCCCCGCAAATCTATCTTCAATCTTCTGTTCTACTGTGCTCTGTATTCAAAACTAATACTCTTTTAATTGTGATTAAAATCACAGTGTCTTGTTGATGTGCAGGCTGCGCAGGGCTCTCAAGGCATCAATGCCCATGAAGCACTAACGAAACGTGGATCTTGAACCTCGCGAATGGTTTTATTTTGATAAATCAAGGGTGTGGGAATCATCATTCCCAGCCCTCGGCCTTTTCTTTCAACATAATGGAAAACCATTAATCCTGCAAAACACACAAAATATCAATAAATCCTGCGTTGTGGGTTTAACTGCTGCAGAGGATGTGGGGAAGAGCATAGCCATTGGATGGCGGCATTCAACGGTGGAGATAAGCCAAGAGAAGGTAAAAAGGAGAGCGGAGAGAAGAATAATATGGAATGATCTGGGACCGTCCGATCTGGACACGTGGACGGTCCAGATCCAATCGGAGGGTCGCAATCAGCGGAGAAAAAATGTTAATGCGCTCGACAAAAAACTTGCGATGTGATTAAGCGCTGACTGTCGATCTGCAGATCAGATCGATGACGGAAAATGAATCTGAGGGGTGTTTTTTTTTAAAAGGCGGAGGAAGGGTTAATGATCGGAGTGAATTAGAGCCGTCGGATTTGAGGAAGGCGGGGAGGAAATCAAAAGCTCTCGATTAATCGTGGGATGACCAATCGAGGGAAAATATAAAACGCGCCCGATGAAACTTGCGATGAAATTGAGCGCGGGTCGTTTGATCGGCTTACGATCAATGGTCGGGATTGCTTCTACTTACGCACTGGCGGAAAACTTTTAAAACATAGGAAAACCCAACATTTTAATATAAACAAAGGTTTTATGGTGGGTCGGGGCGGAAAATATATATAACATGGTTAGGCGCCCAACTGCGGGGCCTTGGTCTATATGGAATGATAATAGGCCCGAGGCGTATACAATAAAGGGCCAATCGCAATCATAGCTTCGGGCTCGGGCTTTTCAATCTAACCATTGGAATTTTGCGATGCGATCGGCGCCTCGGGACTTAAACTCTTGGTCCCGTGCGTAGGTTATATGGAATGGAAAGTGGTGAGGGCGGGGTTTATATATATGGGACCCAATCGCATTGGAAATTTTGATGTGGGTCTTTCAATCAACCCATTTTGAATTTCCTCGATGCGATTGTGCTTCGGGTCTTTTTGATCTAACCATTTTTCATTTAAAAATCGTTGTATGGGCGCGTTAGACCAAACTTTGGATAAGTGGGTTTTTGTATTTACAAAGGAAAAAATGGATCAGAGATGGATTTTCACAATGATTTAGCGCCCGATTACGGGCCCACAGGTTGCATGGAAAAATAATATGATCAGGGGTTATGAAACAGAGGGCTGATCGCATCGGAGTTTGTCTACAATAAAAGACTTGTGCTCGTTGTGATTTTCCGATGTGATAAGAGCCTGGATGTCTAGTGTTTGGTTCTAACACTGGGGCACATGGAGGGGAAGTGGTTTAAGGCTTAGCCCAAGGGGGCTTAAGCCTTTATGCAAAAAATGGGGTTTTTATAGATTTTCAATGGTTTTTCAAAGGAATTTGAGGGTTTCGGTAAGGCTAAAAAGTGAGTTCTCAACCTTGTAAAAATGATTTTCATGATGGGAAGAAGAGGGATCATGAAAATAGAGGAGTTTTATGGATAAAAATGGGAGCAAAATGAAGGTTATTTTTGAGTGGAGGGAGGGTAAAAATGATGATTTTGCAGCAATATTTTCACTTATGGAAACAACAGAAATTCTGAGTATAAAAAGGGAACAACAGTGAAGATTTGGACAGAGGAGAGGCATGAGGCCTTCAAGAGTCTTCAAGAGCCAACACTTTTTAGCAATAATTTTTTTTCCTTGAAGGCTCAAAAAGTCTTAGCCACCTTTTTCTATAACAAATTTTATAGGTGGCTAACAGATTGGTCAATAGCAAATGAAGGTATGGGAAGTGATGTAAAGTTTCCAAATTCTACTCCAATTGAAATTGTTGAATTGTATAGAAAATTAGATCTTCAGAGAAGAGAATTGGAGAAGCAGAGGATCTCGGGTAAACTGCTGAAGAAGCAAGGCAGGAAATTTTTCATGAATGACAATCAGGAACCAAATGATAAAAGAATCAATCAACAAGTTGAAGAAGTTCATTATTGTCATCCAAAGTAGAGAAAAATTCATGAAATAGATGATGGAAAGAAGGAGAGACTACTTGACAGTCTGATGGAGGATTTACATCAGCATACTGATGTGCTGATAAAGGATTTGGATGGAAACTCAGAACAACATACTGATATTTTGTCAGAGGAGGAAGAGACATTGAAAGCTTGTATTTTTAATACTGATAATTCATGTGTTAATTATGTAGGCAAAGAAGGACAAAAAATGGAAAATGTCAAAGAATTAAATGACAGGGAAACTATGTTAGCTGAAAAAATAGTGGAGGATCATCATTCTATTATGGTGATTGGCACAATGAAATATAGGAAAAAAGACAATGAAGATTTTCTGTGTCCTGAAAGAGACTTAGAACTACTGGAAGAAGATTTGCTGACTGGATCATCAAATGAGACCGTTGGGTATTGTTGTTTTGAAATTGACAATTTGAATTTCTTTACAGGTATTGCAGAAGACAATCCATCTCTTGGAGTTGTCTTGAATGAAGATGAGCTGTTGCAGGAGAAGGAATTCGTAGATTCTAAAGAAGGTGAGAAAGTCATGCCTCATATGCAGAAACTTATTACTATTGATGACAAGGAGGAGTTGACTTGTCTCATTGATCAAGAGAAGAATGTAGGACAGACTTTTAAAATTGCTACAGTGATGAAGAATCAGAATTCTATTCTGATAAAATATGAAGATACAGAGGTTGAGGAATTTGATTTGATTGCCAGAATCAATCAAAGAGGTGATGGACAATTACTAAAGATTGTCAAGGAAGAAGAAGGTTATTCTGAAACTGAATTTTAGCATATTGATGATGTGTTTGTTAAAAGGGAATGGATGAAATGTTTGCTGGAAACAATTATACCGGAGAGAGGAATTGCAGACACTAAAGTTAAATTGCCTGAAGTTGTGAAAGAAATAGGAGCAGATACTAGTAATTTGATTATGATTACTGGTATACAAAGGAGAACAAATGAGTATGTTACTGCAACTAAAGAATCAAATGATAATTTATTTTTTTAAGATAAATTTTTAGGTGATGAGCAAAAGGAAAATGTTGCAGAGGGAGATATCTTAAAAGATATTCAGGAAGTTTGGGAAGCAACAACAATCTTGGCAGGACCAAAGGCAACATTAGCAGCAGCAACATTTATGATGGCTACAACAACAATAATGGCAGCAACATCCACAGTAGCTACAACAACTGAAGTAACAAAAGAAAAAACAGCTACAACAACTGAAATTGAAAGTAGCAACAAAAGGTAGAGTAATTTCCAAACAAAAGATAAACCGGACATAGAAATTGAAAGCATCAGAAGATTAATGATGAAGGTGTCTCAGAAGAAGAAAACAGCAGCAAGAAAGAAAAGAAATTTTAGCAAAGGAAAGAAAAGAACAGAATATGAGAGCATAGCTAGTAGCAAGATGCAGAATAAGATATGGAAGCCTGGAGAAGTACAACAGAAGAATAATGTAGCTTATGGACAACAGCAAAACAGAGTATGGGATCTAGGAGGCAAAGATTTAAAAGCACATGATCAGGATATCATGAATATTTTTGACCTTGGGAGTTTGATGCAGGGGCATTAGGCTAAAGAAAATTCCTTGTATTTTATTAGACTTAGGAGTTTTATGTTTTCAAGGGAGTTGGATTTTTATGAATGATTTGAGTGATTTTTAATAAGAATTAATTAAATATTGTGAAGAAATTGTAAATGTTCTCGAATGTTGGAGAACATGAGATAATTAGGAGTGCATAGAGATTGAGAGATTGAGGAATTAATATAAATCCTAAATTAGAGTTGGTTTCATGATTTTTTGGTGAAAGAGGATCCTTAGGGATTAAATGGTGATTTTAGGATTTTGTTGAGGAAATAGAGGAACTGAAACCAAAAATAGTTTCAGGATATTTTTGTATAAAATGTAAGCCTCAAAGGCATAAAACACAGATTTGGTAAATTTGAGAGAGATTTGAGTAGATTATGATAGAAGCAGGGTTTTGATTGTAAGCCTTCGAGAAATTAGAGGAAAAGGCCACTGATTGAATATCAGGCCAAGAAGGAAGAAGTTCCTATGCAATTACTGTGTGTGTTAATACAAAGAATTCATTTCTGAGTTCATATTCATTTCTTAATTATATGGTTATGGATTGTTGATTGTAAGAGACTGTGTTTCATAATTGGGATTAAAAAATTGTGTGAATCGATCACTGAATGGATCAATTCTATTTAAGAATTTACTTGGTTGTCTAAAATTAGACATAAACTGGTTGGAGGCATTCCAAAATGAGTTGATTCATATGAAGCATTAAAAGGAGGAATCAGGTGTTCTTTTGTGAACATACAAATCAGTAAGATCGGGGTCAAAGTCTTATTTAAGGGTTGACCTGTTCAAAATCATGGAATAGATTAACTGGTTGGAATGAGAAAAACTCCAACGTGCAATTCGCACAGACAAAGAGGATGAGTATAAAGATGAAAAAACAATGTGTTGATGAATGCCAAGGGGTTTGAAAACTATTTGACCTCGTCAAAGAAGTGATGGTATTTGGTTGACGGTCGTACTGAGGGAAGGAGTTGAGTCTGAACGAATTCAACTATGGGGTTTATTTAAATAGCTGAGTGGAATTGAATCCATTCTCTGCGTAGTGGTGATCTAAGCCTGTGGATATGAGGCGTTGGTTAGTTTCAACATGGATCAATGGAACAACATCGAGGAACTGTGTGTGGGAAAATATTTGCAATGCAACCAAATAATGAAGATGTTAGATCGATGAAAAGAAAAGGGCGCAGTATAATGGAACCGAGTTAATCAAACTGAATTAGAATGTTTCATCGAGTATGCGGAGTCCGTGTTGAAAATGAAGTCGGAACTGTGAGAAATGGTGTAGTGATGGCTTGTTTAAGTGTGGAGCAGTTTTGAAACCCATAACTAGTTTCCGCGTGAGTTTAAATGGTAAGTGGTAAATTCGAAATTGAACGTGATAATGGCCTAAGAAGGACGCGTGGCAGGAGTGGTATTCAAAAACCACGAATATTGCATAAATTTTGCATAATAAGTCACGAGGCTTGAATTAATGCGATATCCATTCGATGATACACATCGAAGGATCGACATTGTTCGCATCATGAAGATGCATGAAGGTTAATGAAGTAAGTTAAGTTGTTGTGGGCCCGAACATTCATAAATGTTGCGGCTTGGTTTTTAATAAAAATTCAAAGGTTTTATATTTTTTGACATTTGGATTGGTTAACACTTATATGCATTGGCTATTGTTTAACCAAGTCGAGCTTTGAAATGAATGCGATGATAAGGTTGTGGGCGGATGCGTGCATTCAAATATCCGTAAGGTGAGAGTGAAATGTCATAATATGGGTTTTATAAAGTTCGAATGTTATTTGGAAATTCCCATGGTTAAGTGTGGCCGAAGATGTGCTTTGGGCTATTGCAATATTGAATGTTAATTTGATATTTCCATAGAATGGAGATTAGCATATATGGGTTTATACTATGGGTTTGATTCCAAAGTTGAGATATTAATATCCATTTCATGAAGTTTGAATAGCAGATTTATAATAAGGTTTTGACCTTTGGTTGAAAATTATCTTCCGCACATGAGGGTTGTATTGTATGGTTTTTATAACCATGAGTTTTAAAGAAGCTTCTGCATTATTAGAATTTTCCCAATTTGGGAATAAGCTTTAGGTTTAAATTGAAAAGCATTTCAAATAGGAGTGAACATGGGTTATAGAAGCTTGGGCTGCTATCATCATTTGTAGTAGTTTACTTGGATGGAATTCTGATCTTCATCCATACATGGGAAGAGCACCTCCACCACATCTGACGGGTCCTCCAAAAACTGCAGCAACACAATTTGTGTGCCAATTTGGAGAAGTGAAATTTTGGCATGACCAAGGTTCAGTATCTGGGATACATTATTGATGAGCAGGGGGTGCATGTGGATCCAACCAAGATCCAAGTCATTCGGGATTGGCCACCCCCAGCCACCCTAATAAATCTTATGGGTCCTGCTAATTTCTACCATAGTTTCGTGTTGGGATTCTCTCATATCACTTGGCCCTTGAGTCAAGTCACCAAGCCAGAAGCGAAAGAAAATTTATTTTGGTCGGAATCTCAATAGAATGCATTCGTAGAATTGAAACATCGCCTCTACTCTGCCCTAGTGCTTACATTACCAGACTTGCAACAACCATTTGAGATCAAGACAGATGCCTATGACTATGAAATTGGGGTAGTTCTTACTCAATAGGGGCACCCAGTGGCATATCATAGTGAGACACTGTCTGACACAGTCCACAAGTATTCCACTTATGAAAAAGAAATGTATTCCATTGTGCAGGCTTGCCGAAAATGGAAGCATTAAATTTTGGAAAAGGAAATGGTCATCCACATAGACCACCAACCCCTGTAGTTCATACAGATGCAAGGGAAGTTGCAGAACGATTTCTATCAGAAGTGGTCCACATATCTGCAATAGTTTCATTTGAACATAGAGTACATGAAGGGTATCACCAATAAATTTTCAGACTACCTCATCCGACCACTGATCAGGTGCTAACCACCGTTCTCAACTCTTGTGGGCATGAGACTTTTGATTGGCCACTTCTCTACAAGAGAGATCAAGAATTCGGCCACACATACAAGACACCCTTAGAGGGTATGCAAGTTCAAAATTTTCACATCGAGGATGCAATGTTATGTCACCTAGGACACCTTTTTGTTCCTTCAAGTGAGCGTGCCAAGATGATTTGGGAAGCGCACTACAGTTAAGTCATTGGACATTTCGGGGTTGAGAAAATAGTGGCAGTACTGCAGAAGTATTTCTATTGGCCGAACCTTTGACAGGATGTCGGGAAGTACATCAGATCCTGCATTGCTTGCACTATTACCAAACTGACCATCAAGAAGCAAGGCCTCTATACTATGTTATCTACCCTAAGTCGACCTTGGGAATCCATCTCCATGGATTATGTTTTGGGCCTTCCTTATATGAAGCATGGAAACGATTTTGTTTTCATGGTCATCGACAGATTGTCGAAGATGGCCATTATGGCGACTTGCAATTAAAATATCACAGCAGAATCCATTGCTAAATGCTTATTTGAATGAGTGTGGGTGCACTTTGGGATCCCAAAATCTATCATCTCATATCGGGATAGCAGGTTCCTCAGCTCATTTTGGTCCAGCCTCTGGTCAATGCTGGACACCAAGCTCACCAATTTTACAGCTTTCCATCCCCAAACTAATGGCCAGACAGAGGTTGTCAATAGGATGATCGTAGACATTCTGCACAAGTATAATTAAAAGCATCTGCAGACATTGGATGAGATCCTTCCCCATGTACAACACAATTATAACTGGGATCTCCACATCTCCACCAGCCACAACCCCTTTTAGGTGGCCTTGGGATTCCAGCCACTATGTCCTATTGATGTAGCCATGCCATTTGCAGCTAATCATGTTGATTCTTCTCGTGTCCAGTTTGAAGCTAACAAGGCAAAAAACTTCATTGAGTGCATTCCACACATCTGCCAATAGGTACATGACATATTGGACAAAGCCAATGCTAAGTAAAAGAAATGACATGATCAAGAGCTCTTCGCTGGACCCCACCATAAGCTTCACCTGCTCCGTTATGCGTCATACACCATCACCAAGGTTGTAGGGGCCAATTCCTTCGAGCTTAGTATTCCACCATTCCTTGGTCTGCACCCACTGTTCAATCTAGACCACCTTCGGGCCTACTTCCCACCTCTACTAGATACCTCTGACATTGCATAAAAACTCACACCAATAGAGTTAAACCCAGACTGCATGGAACATGCCACCACAGATCATATCATGGACATGAAAATCAAGATCACTCACCAACAGAAGATCCAACTGTATCGGGTTGTCAAAGCTGGCCAACTCTTGCAACAATGTAAATGGTTCACCAGGGACCAAGTTCAGTAGAAGTTTCCTCATCTCATGGAGAAACTCAATGTAATGGGGACCATTGGTTCCTAAGGGGGGAGGAATGATCCAGGTGGATATTTGTCACCACTCACCTATTCCACTTGGGGCCCCACCATTGTTTCTTTTAGTATTTTAGTTTCCTTAATTGTAGCATATTTTACTATTTTTGGTAGTTTTTCGGGTCTTGAACTTCCAGATCCGTTTTGAGGCCCTAAAAACGTTTTTTTTTTTAAAATGGGAGCAACTGTATGGAAGTTCCTTCAAAGTTTCTCACATCAAAATTTGTAGTCCTCGAATAACTCTTTCTAACGAGGTATTTTTGTAATATTCAATTAGCTTTTAGCAAGTTGGAATATTAAATTTTTCCTTTGTTCATAACTTAGATGAATAAGTGGGTAGAGAGACCCTTAAATATATTTAGTAGGAATAAAACCACTTCTTTTGTGAAAGTGGATGAATGTAGCTAGTTGAAATAAAGAAACCCTTGGTGTGAATGGGGTCAATGCATGTGGATGGGATCAAGGTTGACCAAATCAACAACACTGTCATGGTGGGAGTGGAGAGAGTAGAGGACATCACAATTATGATGGAGGAGTGTATGCATGGGAGTAGCATCTTTGATGAGTGGGACACAAGGTGAGGAAGCTCACAAAGAATATAAGGAAGAGGATGGCAGACATAGAAGGAATTCTAATTATTGTTTACGTCTTGTTCTTTTATGAATTTCTGCACGCTTCAGCTGTTTAGCGGAGTCCACTGTGTTGTTAGCATAAGGGTGTTTCTGGTGGAAATCCTACCCTCATCCTCAGGGGAGTTTGAGAGCCTACTCAAGAGAGGTCTACTGAACTTCATTTCCACTATCCAGAATCTAGCCAAGTAGTTGCCATCATCCACAGTTCAGTCCCCTTTAGAAACTGCGTTATTTTGCATGGCAGTGCAGTGGAGGGTTGAGAAACCCAGTTTGTGAGCTAGTTTCCTAGTGAGGGGAGCAACCCTTCATCCAAAAAGCTAGAGAGGAGAAGTTTCAGCCATTTTCATGTTATATCGGCCATCTCCTAGTAGTGATTCAGTGATAGAGTGTTATTCAGCCTAGGGTTGCATTTTTCACAGTGTGTATTTCCGGAAACCCTTTTTGGGTTGTCTTGGAATTGTGCTTGGGAGAATAGATTTCTATTCCTGACACTTTTTGAGCATTATATTAGCAGATATATATATATATATATATATATATATATATATTCCAGCTGTATTTACACTCACTAGGACTGCGTTGTCTTGGTTCTCTGGCATTTTGAGTAGCAACAAAATTTCATGTTTGGGTGTATTTGATCACTAGAAGCTTGTCTTGCCAAGATTGAGTGCTTTTTTCGTCAAGATATTGTACTTATTTGATATTTTTATACATAATAAAATGGATATATGATTTCCTCATGTTTGATGTGTTGATAATTACTGCAATTTACAGTTTTATGTTCAATATTCTTATTTTTCCTGTTTTGAAATATTACAGTGGTATCAAAGCATAATCTTGGCTCAGTCTGTGGGGCTCTACATCTATAACGTCTAGAGAAATGGATGAAAGATATATTCCAAAACTTCTTCTCTAGACTATGCAAGATATTTCCAAAGAAATCAAGAAGACGAGGGTAGAAAGACAGAAGGAATCCACTAGAGGGTTTCAACATGGAGGGAGTTTTGGCGCCTCAAATTATTGGTGTGAGCAACTAGCATCACATCCAAGTTCACAATGCTCCATGATTACCACATTCCTAGCAATAGGAAATGAGGTATCACAAGAGGAGGAGACTCTTGGTGACTATTTTTTCGAATATGAATCTCAATCTCAGAGGTTCAAAGAGAATCTAAACTTCCAAGAGTTCTGTCGGATCAAGGACAATAGAAGACCCGATAATCATAATAGAGGTGGAGGGTTCATGCAAAACCATGATCTGCAGCCTACTATGGGTAGATTATTTCTGCCCACTTTTGATGGGTCACCCAAGTGCATGGCCAAATATTGGGTAGAGAAGTTAGACATCTATTTCTAGCTAAACCGAGTTTCAAAGATGGAAGCCATTAAGACAGTAGCGTTGCACTTTGAAGGTGAAGCACATGAATGGTGGTTTCATGGTCTATATACAATAGGTCATGTTAGTGTCACTGCTTATGCCAAATTTACTCAGATTTTGGTGGAAATATTTGACCGTAGAGATCCAGAAGCACATTTTGTTGAGTTAGCTAAACTCAAGCAAACAAGAGATCCATAAACCTATATTTCTGAATTTATGAAACTTTAAGTCATGGTGCTAGATCTATCCGCAACTAGAAGAGTATATATGTTTATTGATGGGCTAGCAGAGCCTTTGCATGGGTTGGTGAAATCCACTAGACCAACTACACTCCAAGAGGCTATTGAGAGGGATAGAGACTTGCAGCATCCTTTGCCAAGGGCAAAGGCCCCATTTCAGCAAAAGCTCTCCCCTTAGGTAAAGGGAAAATATGTGAAGGTTCCTCCTTCAAAGGAGAATCAAGAAAAAGGGTCTTTTAATGATGATGTCCGGGGAGATCTAAGGAGGTGAAAAATTTGCTTCACTTTCCAAGATCCACGAGCACCAAGGCACCGGTGTGCTACTGGGAAGGCACATTATATTGAGGTATTCTCTGATGATGAAGATGAGGGAGTAGAAGAATTAGAGGGGGATACCAGCATTGTAGCATTAGGAGGAGATCCAACACCACCAGGAGGTGGGAAGGGAGAATTTGCTCCAACAGGAGGAGCCCTTGTAGCTTTGCGGGGAGTTCCTAATTATCTAACATTGAGAGTCTGAGGCACTGTCCAGGGGAAACATGTGTCAGTATTGATAGACATTGGGGCTACCCACAACTTTATTGATACTCAGTTGGTGCGAAGAAGAGGCATCCCTACAGATTATTTTGAGGGATTCTCAGTTTTGGTTCCAGGAGCTAGAACCATGCAGTGTGTCAAGTATGTTCTGGCATTGACGATCACTATGGGGACTTACACATTGACATACCACTTCTTTATGGTACATATTCCAGACACCAATTTGATATTGGGTGTTCAATGGTTGATCACTTTGGGGAAGGTCGCCACAAATTGGGAAACCTTGGAGATGGAATGGACTGACAAGAAGAGTGGTGAACACTAGAAGATCAGGGGAATGCACACTTATCCACCCCAGATAGTCTAAACACACAATATGGAGGCTGATTTGCACATAGGGGACATAGAATGGGAAGTATAACTGTGTTTTTCAAAGGCAGGAGGTAAAGGTTCACTAGTCCACCCATATGTATTATCTATTCTAGACCGCTACTCTACAGTATTTGGGGACATACCATCGAGAAGCCCACCAGAACATGGGTTTGAGCATACTATTGAGGTGGATCAGGGGATCCAAGAAGTGATCACCACACCCTATAGGCATCCCAAAGCCTACAGGGATGAGTTTGAAAAATCCATTCAGGAGCTCTTGGCTTTAGGAAATATCTGGCCCAGCACTAGCCCCTTTGCTTCTTTTGTGGTCTTCGTGAAGAAGAAGGATGGTACATTGAGGATGTGAATTGACTATAAAGCCTTGAATAAGAAGACAATGAAGAAAATATATCCAATTCCCAAGATTGATGAGCTAAGAGGATCAAAGTTCTTCTCAAAAATTGATTTGAGGTCAGGTTACCATCAAATCAGGGTGAGGGATCAAGATATCCCCAAGACTGCATTTCATTGTCATTATGGCAACTTTGAGTTCTTGATGATGCCCTTTGGGTTAACCAATGCTCCCGCTACTTTCCAGTCTTGTATGAACCACATATTCCATGGTCAATTGAGGAACTTTTTGCTAGTTTTCTTTGATTATATTCATATTTACAACTGCACATGGGAGGAGCATCTACAACATATTGAGACAATATTACTCATTCTTGAGGAGCAATATTTTTATGCTAAGCTCTCCAAGTGTCAATTTGGGCTCACAAAGATGCTTTTTTGGGCCACATCATTGGAGTGGATGGAGTGAGATTTCATGAGGAGAAGATTTGTGTTATTCAGGATTGGAATGAGCCAAATAATGTGACAGAACTTCAGGGGTTTGTAGGAATCTGTACCTACTACCAGAAGTTTTTCAAAGGGTTCTACCAACTAGTAGCACCACCCACAAATTTGACCAAGAAGGGATCCTTTGGTTGGACAGAAACAATGTAGAGGGACTATGATAGGCTCAAGGAGGTGATGAGTGATTTTCCAGTGTTGGTATTGCCTGATTTTACCCAGCCCTTTGTGTTGGAATTTGATGCTTCAGGGGAGGGAAATAGAGAATTTTTGATGCAGGGGGGCCACCCCATAGCTTTTGAGAGTTAGATTTTTCTGCCTCATGAGAGGTTGTATTCTATATATGATAAGGAAATGTTGGCTATTGTGCATGCATTAGCCAAGTTCCGGAAGTATTTAGTGGGAAACAGATTTCGAGTGAAGACTAATCACAAAAGTCTTTGGTTCTTTCTTGATCAGAATAAATTGGAAGAGAGGCAGCCGACATGGGTTATAAAAATCTAGGGATATGACTTTGACATTGAATATGTCAAGGGAAGAGTAATGTAGTAGCGGATGCTTTATCACAGAGGCCAATATCATTATCATTGATGAGTGTGGACACAGATTGGAAGGTCCAACTATTGGTGGAGTATTCTAAAGACTGCTTTGAATGTGAGATCCTAGATGGGTAGGTGACTGATAAGAGGTATAGGGTGATGGATGAGATCATCTACTACCGAGACCAGATCTTCTTGACTAGAGATTCTAGGCTCAAGGAGAAGATTTTGCATGCAGCACATGATTCCCCACTCTCAGGGCATCAAGGATTCACTTAGACATATCGAGCTATTCGAGAGATATTCTCATGGAGTGATCTGAAAATGTGAGAACTTCATGTTTCTAATACAACGATTGACTGTAGGGGCATTTACTGGATATGTCACCTTTAAAGAAAGGATGAGATCCATAAGGTATCTGGCCCTTTACAGACTCTTCCTAAAGAAATAATATAATTAATCACTAATGATCTGGAAATGAAACTACTTGTTTGTTGGTGCAAGGTATTCATTCTCCATAAAATTATGTGTGCAAGTTGTTTAATATGTTTTGCAATTGGAACAAAATGCTTTTGGTGAATTTATGAGTCTTTCTGTATGTAGGAGACTTATTTATTTTTATTTTTAACATCTTTAACTCTAGAAAAACACAGCAAATAAATCACAGAATATAACATAGCATATGATAAGGTAGTTCACCCCTCCTTGGCTACATCTTTCGGGTCCAAGGCCCAAAAATGGGCATGTCTTTGCTCATATTATGCTCAGAAAATGGTTATATAGTGTAAAGAAAGCCTAAACAGGCAAAAATAGCTATAGAAATGAGTTTAGAACACAAAAAAAAGTAAGGAATGACTATAGTTTCACCTCCAATGGTAAACCATAATCCAATACAGCTCTCCAATCCCCAAGCCCTAATGGCTCTTCAATATTCCTTGCTGATAAAGTACCTAAATAACTACTCTGTTGGCTCTGCAACCTGCACCACTGGCTATGGAATGCTCAAATTACCCAAAAAAAAAAAAACATTCGTTCCAAATGGTCTCTCCTAGAAAAATTTATGACCAAAACAACTTTTTCCTAATCAGGGCAAGAAAACGTCCACCAAATGTGGTGGAACTACAGATAGCTCCACTATTTTAGGGACCAGTGCCAAATCTGGGCAGAGTCCACCATTTAAACCGCCCAGATAAACTTTGGCATTAAATGTTACATATCAAGCGGTCACATGTCACCGCGTACCCGTCGACATATATGTTGGAGCCAACCGTTTGTATTAACGTTGGCATTTAAAACCAACGTAACCTTTGCCTGTTATATATGTGAACAACCACATAACGTAAATGTTAACCATAATTTTTAACTATCGGATGTATATATGAGCTGTGGTTCTAAGCCTATAGTCACATTTCAAAGGGGCCTGGCCCTTAGGGGTTGGCCCCCTTTCGGGCTCGCCCAAACTTACATTCAAATTCAAATATAAAATCTGTCCATAAGATGTTAAGACCTTCCCTGTAGAGCACCCGGTCGGGCCGCCCAGCTGGCAGTTCCCAGACTCAGGTTCAAATCCGATAGCCTATGATAATTTTTCACAACGCATTTCTTTGAACTCTTGGGGCCACGTGGCGCCCCTTGATTGGCTCTTTCAGAATATTCTGAAAAATATTCGATGGAATATTCTATGAATATTCCTAGAATATTTTGTGGAATATTCCTTTTTTTAATAATTTTTTATTCAAAGTCAAACTGAATCAAATTGGGCTTTTCCCTGAAATTGAGAAATTTGAAACTTGAATATCTTTTTCATACAACATCGGTTTTTAGTGTCATTCGTGGCTACAAGATAATTTTGACGAGACCTTTCCTATCGTTCTAGTTTCAACCAATTATGAGAAAATAAAATTTTGAGCATTTTCTCCACTTAGAACATGATCACTTGTTCACACCTCCCAATTGGGAAGCTTTTGGACCCACAAAAGCTCTCTGATTATAGAAAATGAAGATGAGGAGACTAATTCTCCACTCTTCCAACCTTGAACCACTAAAATATTCCTGACTGCATCAAATTGAGCTTCTCATAAAACGATAAATTTTCCCTTGAATTCACTGACCAACCGTTGCTAACATTGACTGAGTCATGATGAAAATTCTTCAAATTTGCATAACAAAAACTATAATTTGAAAAAATCATACTGTTTCTACAATGGTCAAACTTTGAATAAGAGTGAAAATAAGATTCACCTTGGCAACTGTCCACATGGAGAATTTTTTCCGAATGAGCCATGTACTTGTGCCGAATCCCGACCAAGTTTTCTCGCCATACCAATCTGCCATTCTGAAACTAGTAATGACCCTTGCTGAACTGTGTGCCCTCTTTTCTTGCATTCCTTTCCATCTCATGGACTCTTGCACTGCTTTTCACCGACACTTCGTTCTCTACACCAATCAAAACCAAAGGTACCTTGTGCAACATATTGTTATCTTCTTTCAAAGACGAACTATTATCAGACTGAAACATATCATCATTTATATCAGAAATATCATGAAAAGGAAAATGTACAAAATATTTTCATTTAACCATCAACAAAGTCAAATTTTGACTTGCATTAACTAGCCTTTTCAATTTCCCTGCATGGACTAAAGAAGAGTCTAGCTTCTTCTTATGTGCTCTCACAATGTACTCTTTTCCATCTTTGAACAAGTGATACTTATTCTCATGGCGATGAAAGATTGCCTTTCTATCATATAAATATGGACTACCCAACACAACACCTGTAATGTCAAGCGGTACTACATCCAATTCAACCCAATCAACATAATGAGCTGTTATGGCGAAGCGCAAGATGCACTTTCTTGAGACTTGTAAGTTTTCATCCTTGCATATCCACCCAAGTGGATAAGGCTTTGGATGTGGAATTGTCTCAAGTTTCAGCTATTTGACCAAGTATTCTGAGATGATATTAGCTTGAGACCCACTATCAAAAAGTGTGTCTATCTTTGTGTGGTTAGAGATTATCCTCACATGAAATAGCTCTATCCTCCTCTTTTCATTTTGAGTTTCTTTGTGACAGTTTAATGTGCTAGAACTGGGATTTGTTTCTTGTACATCCTCTTTCCCCTTTATTTTATTTAATACCATGGTGATAATTTTAATCTTATCACCTGATTCATACCCTAAGTCTTATTCAACAGTTGCAATAGTTTTTCCCTTTCCTTTGGTTTTTCCTTTGTTTTTATATTTCTCTGGTTTCAGCTCCAGATGAAGCTTCCAACAGTGATCTTCATCGTGGCTTGTTTTTTAACAGTTATTGCAAAATAATTTTCCTTTTTCCTTTCTGGAGTTTGCAATCCTTTTTCTTCCTTTTCCTTTAAAATCACTACCCTCATTCACATCAAAAGTGTTTTTCCCTCTAGCCTCTAAATGCGTAGCTTGTACACAAACTTCATCTAGACTAGTAGGATTGAACATAAGGATAGTATGTACAAGATAATTATGCAAACCACCTATATATTTCTGCAAATTATCTTGAATTTTTAAGTCTACTCCTAACAATAGTGCTCTTCTCCTAAACTCTTGAGTGTATTATTGAACACTTTGTCCTTTAAGCTGTCTAAAGTTTTTCCAATTCATTATAGCCTTTTGTAGATGAGCAAGAGGATAAAATTGATTCTTGATTGCAGTAATAAATTCAGTCCATGATAGTGTAATCTTACCATGTTTCCTGATTTCCTCCTTGGTTTTGGCTTCCCACCATACCAAAGCTGCTCCTTCCATCCTTAATGAGGCTAGCTGAATTTTAGTGTCGACATCATGCAGATTTTGAATCCTTAAATAGACTTCCAATTGTCTAATCCAATTATTTAATTTATCTGCATTCACTTCACCATTAAACATTGGCAATTCAAATTTGACATCAAGCTTTAAAAAATGATTTTTACTAGTGGTTTTCGACTTATGTGATTGATTTACCGAAGTTGTAGAAGATGATGTTGAGGAAGAGGATGATGATGGAGATGAAGGATCACCATTTCCTCCATTCCCTTTCTTTGACTAATCATTACCCTTCTTTCCTCCTGAGGAATCCTCTCCTTCTTTTTGGTTTTTAGATCCTTCTCTAGAAATCCTATAATTTCTTTCTTGATAGAGGATCCTTACCATTTCAGTCATATCCAAGAAAGCTTTCTGAAATACCCTTTCTTCTTCCTTGGGATCCATCCCTTCAGGAGTTTCACCTTCTCTTGAAGACATGCTTGTAGCTGCTTCTAGGGCTCTTGGAGGTGGTTCTTTGACCCTTCTTGGTTGTGGATTAGTTTGTGCACTAACCAAGTTTCCTTCACCTCTATTGATTTTTAACCTAGTCAACATCAAAAATTGCAAACAAATGACTTAATCTTTGTACACAACAAATGCTGAGTAAAAACACTAGCTCAAAACCATAAGCTATGATACCAATCTGATCTGAAAATGTGATAACTTCTTATTTCTAATACAGAGATTGACTATAGGGGCATTTACTGGATATGTCACATTTAAAGAAAGGATGAGATCCATAAGCTATCTGGCCCTTTACAGACTCTGCCTAAAGAAATAATAGAAGTAATCACTAATGATATGGAAATGAAACTACTTGTTTGCTGGTGCAAGGTATTCATTATCCATAAACTTATGTGTGCAAGATGTTTAATATGTTTTGCAATTGGAACAAAATGCTTTTGGTGAATTTATGAGTCTTTTTGTGTGTAGGAGGCTTATTTCTTTTTACTGTTTAACATCTTTAACTCTGGAAAAACATAGCAAATAAATCACAAAATATAACACAACATATGATAAGGCAGTTCACCTATCCTGGGCTACATCTGTCGGGTCCAAGGCCCCCAAATGGGCATGTCCTTGCTCTTATTATGCTCAGAAAATGGTTATACAGTATGAAGAAAGCCTAAATAGGCAAAAATAGTTGTAGAAATGAGTTCAAAACACAGAAAATAGTAAGGAATGACTATAGTTTCACCTCCAATGGTAAACCATAATCCAATACAGCTCTCCAATCCCCAAGCCCTAATTGCTCTTCAAGATTCCTCGCTGATAAAGTACCTGAAGAACTACTATTTTGGCTTTGAAACCTACACCATTGGCTCTTTAATGCTCAAATTACCCAAAATAAAAAAAAAAATTCGCTCCAAATGGTCTCTCTTAGAAAAAGTTATGACCAAAACAACTTTTGCCTAATCAGGGCTAGCAAAACCTCCACCAAATGTGGTGGAACTGCAGATAGCTCCACTATTTTAGGGACCGGTTCCAAATATGGGCAGATTCTGCCATTTAAACCATGTGGATAAACTTTGGCATTAAATGTTACATATTAGGCAGTCACATGTCACCGCGTACCCGTCGGCATATATGTTGGAGCCAACCATTTGTATTAACGTTGGCATTTAAAACCAACGTAACCTCTGCCTCTTATATATGTGAACAACCACATAACGTAAATGTTAACCATAATGTTTAACCGCCAGATTTATATATGAGTTGTGGTTCTGAGCCTATAGTCACATTGCAAAGGGGGCTGACCCTTAGGTGTTGGCCCCCTTTCGGGCCTGCACAAACTTACATTCAAATTCAAATATAAACTCTGTCCATAAGATGTTAAGACCTTCCCTATAGAGCGCCCAGTTGGGCCACCCGGCTGGCAGTGCCCAGACCCGAGTTCAAATTAGATAGCCTATGATAATTTTTCACAACACATTTGTTTGAACTCTTGGGGCCACATGGCAACCTCCGAGTAGGCCACGTGGCGCCCCTTGATTGGCTCTTTCATAATATTCTACAAAATATTTTGTGGAATATTTTGTGAATATTCTTGGAATATTTTGTGGACTATTCCTTTTTTTAATAATTTTTTATTCAAAGTCAAACTGAGTCAAATTAAGCTTTTCCCTGAAATTGAGAAATTTCAAACTTGAATATCTTTCTCATACAACATTGGTTTTGAGTGCCATTCATAGCTACAGGATTGTTTTTACGATACCTTTCCTGTCATTTTGGTTTCAACCAATTCTGAGAAAATAAAATTTTGAGCATTTTCTCCACTTAGAACATGATCACCTGATCATGGAGGGATCTCAAGGAGGATGTACTCCAGCACATCAAGAACTGAATAATTTTCCAGCAAAGAAAAGGAGAGAACAACCATCCTATAGGGTTAGTGCATCCACTCCCTTTTCTGGAAGGAAAATGGGAGATTATTTCCATGGATTTCATTACCGGTTTACTAGAAGTGTAGGGTAAGGATTGTATTCTTGTAGTTGTTGATCGACTAAGAAAATATTCTCAATTATTTTCTATTTTTGCAAGATACAATGCTTCACAGGTGGCTGAGATCTTCTTTAGAGATGTTTTTCAGACTTCATGGCCTTCCTAAGACCATAGTCAGTTATAGAGATAATCGCTTCATGGGTGGCTTCTGGCAGGAAATTTTTTGGTTGGTGGGTACTGAGCTGACACCGAGTAATAGTTATCACCCCCAGACTGATGGGAAGACAAAGATAGTAAAAAAGTGGCTGGAAGGCTACTTGTGAAACTATGTTGTGGGGTAGCAAATAACATGGTTGTGCTGGCTCCACTTGGGAGAGTATTGCTATAACACGACACTTCACATGTCAATTGGTATGTCTCCATTTTGAGTTCTATATGGGTATGATGATTTATCATTCGTTGATCTAATGTTTGGAGCAAACAAGGCTCCTAGAGCCAAGGAGTGTATCCAAGAGAGTCAGTATATACTGCTAGCTCTCAAGGACAACATTGCTACAATGCAGAATCAACAGAAGTTGTATGCAAGCTATGTTTGGATGGAGAGATGGATTGAGGTGGATAAATTTTTCTATCTCCATATTTAGCCCTATAGAAAGTCTACACTAAAGGATAAGGGGACTGAGAAGCTTGAGCCCTTTTTCTATGGGCCATATAGGGTGACCCGTCGTGTTGGGGAGGTAGCACATGAGTTGGAGCTCCCCATTGGGAGTAAGATCCATAAAATTTTTCATGTCTCATGCCTTAAGAAGGAAATTGGACAACATGTGGTTGCCACCATGGATATCCCACCTATTGATGATGAGGGCCACTTGGTTTTACAACCAAAAGCCATCTTTGATACTCGGGAGAGGTAGCTAAGGAGCAGGGTGATTAAAGAATATATGATTCGATGGAGGAATCTACCGGATGAGGATGCCACTTGGAAACGAGAAAAGGTTTTGCAGTATCCATATTTGTAGTTTCTTGAGGACAAGAAAAATTTGGGAGGGGAGGACTATAATATTCCTAATTAGCTTTTAGCTAGTTGGAATATTAAATTGTTCCTTTGTTCATAACTTAGATGAATAAGTGCATAGAGAGAACCTTAAATCTCATTAGTAGGAATAAAACCACTTCTTTTGTGAAAGTGGACCAGTGTAGCTAGTTGAAATAAAGCAACCCTTGGTGTGAATGGGGTCAATGCATGTGGATGGGTTCAAGGTTGACCAAATCAAAAACGCTCTCATGGAGGGAGTGGAGAGAGTGGAGGAAATCACAGTTATGGTGGACGAGTGTATGCATGGGAGTAGCATCCTTAATAAGTGGGACCCAAGGTCAGGAAGCTCACAAATCATATAAGGAGGAGGATGGTAGCCATATAAGGCATTCTAATTATTTTTTATGTCATCGTCTTTTATGACATTCTACACGCTTTAGTTGTTTAGCAGAGTCTGCTCTACTGTTTAGCACAAGGGTATTTCCGCATGGAAATCCCACCCTCATCCTCTAGGGACTTCGATTTCCTACTTAGGAGAGGTATACTGAGCTTCATTTCCAATATGCGTCATCACGCTAAGAAACTTCCATCATCCACAACACAATATCCTTCAGAAATTGCGTTATTTTGTAGTGCAGTGCAGTGGAGGGTTGAGAAACCCAGTTTGTGAGCTAGTTTCCTAGTGAAGGGAGCATCCCTTCATCCAGAAATATAGAGAGGAGAAGTTGTAGCTACTTTCTTGTTATATCAGCCATCTCCTAGTAGTGATTCAGTGGTAAAGCATTATTCAGCCCTAGGGCTACATTTTTCACAGTGTGTATTTCCAGAAACCCTTTCTGGGTTGTCTTCGAATTGTGCTTGGGAGCTTAGATATCTATTCCCAAAAATTTTTGGGCATTATATCATCATATCTATATATTTATATTTTCTACCTGTAGTTACTCTCACTGGGACTGCATTGTCTTAGTTCTTTGACATTTTGAGTAGCAGCAACATTTCATGTTTGGGTGTATTTTGTCATTGGAGGTTTGTCTTGCCTAGCTTGAGTGACTTATTCCTCAAGAAATTGTACTTATTTGATGTTGTTATACATAATAAAATGTATCTATGATTTTCTCATATTTGATGTATTGATAATTACTAAAATTTCTAGTTTTATGTTCAATATTCATGCTTTTCCCGTTTTGGAATATTACAATTGTGCACGTTATACGAATATCGTATGAAAAAATTATGTCCCCAGGAAAATCGATGTACCGATTTACCCAAATGGGGCCTATAGTTTTGGCGCTTCATCTCCTAGGGTTAGGTTTTTGGATGTTTAAGGTTTTCCATTATTTCTCAATAATGAATAGGCCCTTGAGCCTCATTGTAACATAGTTCAGAGGCATGTAGCCGCCACATCTCTTCTTAGAGATAAGCTACCAACACCCTAGCTAGTTTATTTCCATTCTGTTTGTAAGAATATTTCAATTATTTGTTATTAATGAAATGAAGTTCTATTTCTACTATATCTCTACTTTTATGTGTATTTCTATATTTCATTGTGTTCCTTCATAAATCTGGATCATCCGTGCACTCAAAAAATCATGATAAAGAGTCGATATCTGCTCCTAAGGATTAATGATTTTCTTGATCAATTGAGGTATGCAAAGTATTTCACTAAGTTAGACTTAATAAGTGGTTATCATCAAGTTATAATAGCTAAAGAGGATGTATGGAAGACCACATTTAAAACTAAACAAGGATTGTTTGAGTGGCTTGTTATGCATTTTGGTCTTTGCAATGATCCAACTACTTTCATGAGACTTATGAATGATGTATTGAGACCATTTCTTGATGAGTTTTACATTTTCAACTTAGATTATATTTTTATATTCAAAAAATCATGAGAAGAACATGTCATGCATGTGAGAAAGGTGCTTGATGTCTTGAGAAAATAACAATTGTTTTTGAAGATGTCAAAATGTGAATTTGGTAAAACTTCTTTAGTGTATTTGGGACATATTGTTGGAGGATGTGAGATGAATATAGACCCCCCTAAAGTTGAGGTCATTGTGAATTGGCCTAAACCCAAGTCAGCCATAGAGGTAAGTAGTTTTCTAGGAGCAACACAGTATTAGAGGAATTTCATTACTATTTTTTCTTCTATTACACCCTTGTTACATGCATTAAATAGTGTTAAGAAAGTCTTTCAATGGGGAGGTAATCAACAAAAAACATTTGATGCTTTGAAAAATAAGATTAGTTCAACCCCAATACTAGCACAACTGGACTTGAGACAACCCTTTGACATTTAAACAGATGTAAGTGACAATGCCATGGGCACAGTCCTCTTAGAAAATGGTAAGCCCATTTAATTCCATTCATAAATGTTTAATGCTGCAATGATAAATTATCCTACATATGACAAGGAGCTATATGTGTTTGTTCAGTGTGAAGGAATGGAAACATTATTTGACGGGCAAGGAAATCATCATTCACACCGATCACCAACCATTGCAATACTTGCAATCACAAACTAAATTTCAGCAGTCATGGCACTTTCGATGGATGGGATTCTTGCAGCAATTCCACTTGGTTATCAGGTATAAGAAAGGTATATACAACAAGGTTGTTGATATGCCTTCTAGGCCTATTATTAATGTAGCTACTTTACTGAAGAATAATTTTGTTTTACATGAAAGTTATATTGAACAATATGCCTTTGAAAATGAATTTCAATATGTTTATGCAGACTTGAGTCAAGGTTTCCAAGTTGAGGAATTATATTATCATGTTCATAATAACTTGTTGTATCATTTGGGCAAGCTTTGTATTCCACAGGGTGAGAGAGTGAATTTCATAAGGGAAGCACACACCTCTCTTATTGCGGGACATTTTTTTGTAAGAAAAACAATGGAAAATATTCATAGGTATTGTTATTGGCCTCATATGCTTGAAAGTGTGGCACGTTTTATTAAAGGTTGTTCATTATGTGCAGTCAATAAGCCTAGTAATAGGAATTTAGGATTGTACACACCACTTCTGTTTCCTTCACCTCCATGGGAGAGTATTTCTATGGAATTTGTAGGAGGTCTTCCTTTGTCGAAAATAGGTCATGATTATCTATATGTAGTTGTGGATAGGTCCAAAAAAATTTGTATTTTGATGCCATGTAAAAATAAAGTTACAATTTCATATTTTCTTTCAAAATGTTTGGGTTCTATTGTAAATGATCGAGATTCTCGATTTGTTAGGAATTTTTGGTCAATTTTGTGGGACTTGATGGACACTAAGTTGAATAACAGTATAAGCTTTCATCCAAAAATAGATGGTCAAACCGCGGTGGTCAAAAAAATAGTCATTCATATTCTTTGAGAATATTGCAAAAAACATCCTAAGTTGTGGGATGAACAGTTGCATTACATTCAACATGCTTACAACCATGAAAAAGCATGGAAACCATTTGATTCTTTGGGAAAGATGTAGCTATCAATGGACATAACGACATAGATAAAGCAAATAAATTCATAGAGAAAATTCATTTGATTCATCAAACAGTGCAAGATCAACTAGACAAAATTTAAGGCAAGTACAAAGTGAGGCACAAAAACATCAGGTGGATCATAATTTTTAAGTTGGTGACGAAATTTGGCTTCACATTAGTAAGGAAAGGCTTCAAGGAGAGGGTAAAAATTTGAAACCAATTCGTTATGGTCCTTTCAAAATTTTGGAAAATATAGGTAACAATGCCTTCAAGCTTGATTTTCCTTCATACATGCAAATTTATTTAGTTGTTAATGTTGAAAATTTGAGATTGTATGTGGCTCCTTTTATTGAAGATCAAGGAGATTGTTGGGGTTCCCATTTTTTGGCCAGGTTGACAAGACCAAAAGATGAGACAACATAGAACCACTTTGAGACCTTAGGATCTAGCCCTCCTAGGTCCATAGAGGGATATCTCTATGATAGTCAAAGGTTTATGTCTTTGAAGCTCGAATGTTAAGGTTTTAGGTTAGTTATGGGCACAGGGTTGGTTTTTTTGATTATTTATGTTTGGTTGTTGGGAATCAGGAATGAAGGATCCAATATAAAACAAGGGTGAGAAAAGAAGAAACTAGACAAATATAGATAACTCAGGGAACATCAAAGCCATTGGGCAATGGAGTCGAGAAAGTATTTACTTGTGTTCAATGTGCAAGCTTTCAGTTGGGCTAGTCATGTAGAGCATTTGGATCTTAAAGATGGTTGATGAAATGGAACATTAAGGACTGAAAATGAGTGAGGAGGAAACAACCAACTCTGTCTATAGATCAGGTCAGAGGTCATTTAACTCCAGACCTGCTTGGAAAAAACTGGGGGCAAGACAAGGGATCTTAGAAAGACTTAATGAGATGGAAAGATCCTAGTGAGGCAGAGACAGGGTTATAGACCTCCCAGTGTTCTCAACTCATCTAACTAAATCCTAACAAGAACATCTAAACATAGACTTCATTGATTCATACATCAGAGAGCAGGCAATGGCATCCACTACACTGGTTAAATCAATTGAAATCAACATTCAGATACACATATAAGCAGAAAACATTAAGGGTTGGGAGAGCAGCAACATAAGGTACCTATCAAGGGTAAATCTTATGCTAAACTTCTGATGTGAGCCAGAAGAAACATAATGGAATGAAAGCAAGTCAATCACAAATACAGAGAAAGGAAAACATCACCAGCTGCTTTAGATCAGGATCCAAAGAAACATGCTTGTCATATTAAAAACAACACCAATCAGGTACATCATTGCCCATAGCTTGAACATTCAACCTGAATACATCAAATCTCAGTCTATCTTACAATATTATACAGAGAACTTGTCTCAAGAGGCTAGAGCTTGCAATCTACTGATATCCAATCAACAACCAACAACCATTACAATAATTTCCCTTTGTGTTTTATAGCAGATGATGAAAAGAAGGTCGACTGAGGTGGTAGGTGAATACTAAATGTAACATTAAATACAAAATGAATGCAGGGCCGAAACCCATTCTGTTTGATCGCTATGTATTTAATCTCTGTCACTTCCCTTGTGAAGGGTGATCTTCTCTGGATATGATCTTGACATTTGTCGGTTGTGGTACTTCTGGTGCTTCGAACAAGAATGGAAAGAACTACTAAGAGATCTGTCATATAAATGCTCTGGCGGTTTTGAACTGCTGTTAGGGTGGAAATTCCTTGAGGGACATTGTGCATAATAAAGGCTGTATGGATGTCCTGCACTTGATGAAGAAAAACATTCTGCTGATAAATAAACCCTGATGTTACCTTGTGCTTGTGCTCAGGACCTTTTGATCGATCCTCGGGGTCTTCAAACTGGTGCTTTGCCTCTTAAACTACTGGTTTAAGGCTCTAGATCTTCATTAGGGTGCCTTAATCTCCTTTTCTTGTACTGAAATCCTTCGCTGCTCCATTGTCGCTTCTGACAGGTTAGCATGAGCTTTTATGGCGCTGGAAATTTTCTTCAAAGTTTAAACCCTGTTCTCTTTAATGCATGTTCGGTGTTCATCCTCCCAAGTCATTTCCCACAAATTCCAGCTGCTAAAGATAATCTTTATTGATTTCACTGTCGCTGTAATAGTGGTGGCGCATTATGGCGGTCCTTTATCCATTATAATCCTGCAAAATACGAAAGCTATGGAGAAAACCATGGACAGAGGTGGTGGACACGTCAGAAATGACGATGATGGACGTATGTTGGATGTGGATGGGGATGAGGACTACGGAGGCGACAATGGAATAAGAGATGACACAATCGAGAATGCATGGGAGAACATCGGGGCTGACGTTTGAACGAAAAAAATGATAACCTTCGACCTTGGAACGAACACATATGAACGGATGGAAAACTGTACAGTGAGACACGTGGAATTATAATGTGGCGGGTGGACAGATCTGGGTCGTTGATCGCGGAGGAGATCAACAGTGAGGGTGACATATGGTGGGCCATCGAGCACGGCGGAGTTGATTTAACCCGTGCGCTGCTTCGTCGATTGATGGCCGTAGGATAGGTGTCTGGAGATCGAACGGTTGAAGGCGATTTCACTGGGTGACTGGAGCCGAATGATAACGCGCGGGGAGAAAGTGGTTTCGCAGTCGTACATGGGACACGCGGCAGATGGCTAGTGGAATCGCTGGGCATCGGCGGAAAACTGCCACCCGCCCAGAGGCCGTGCGAAACAAACATGCAGTTTTTGGGACAGCGCACGCGGGGACCACAGGGTGGGGAGGCTCTGGACCGTTAGATCAATCGTGGAATGGACGGCGATGGCCCGACGTAGGAAATGAACGGGAAATACGAGGGACTGTGGATTAAATGGTGGTCGTCCGATTGAACAAGATCGATAGATGGAAACTCGCCCGAGAAACCCATGGGACTAGCGCCTTTGGGGTTAAGTCTTTGGTCACGGTGCTGGGTCGCATGGAAGGACAGGGTGCGGGGCGCTTAGTGGGAAAAGGCTAGGACCCAAATTCATAAAATACACCATTTTGACTTATTTTTAATGCACTTTTAGGCCCGGGGAAGGCAATGATAGGGAGGTAGAGGGGAATTTGGGAAAAAAAAATGCGTGGGAAGAATTTGGAGGGGGTTTTGGAGGGGTTTATGGGACTGATAGGGAAAATAAGAAAGGGGAAGAGGGGTTTTGTCAAAAGGGACAAGAGGTAAAAAGTGGTGTCTTGCAGGAGCATGAGGGGCAATGCAGGCCTTTTATAAATGGGGCAGCAGATAGGATTTATACAAGGCAAAGCACTCAGAGACTTCAAGGAGAATGGGTTTTCAGGGGAAAGGCCTTCCTTGAAGGCTCCACAACCATCCAACCCCCAGCTTGCTTATCAATAATTTCATAAGGGGGCTAACAGAGATAATATTCACCTTCCATCTATTGAAGATTTTTCTCCATATTTCTTTGTTGAGCTACAACAAGACACTATACTTGATAGGAGGACAAGGACATCTACAAGAGGAAGGGTCGTCTATCTTCGAGTGGGGCTTAAAGGAACAAATCCTTCAAAGGAAAAAAGGATTGAAATTGGGACAGTGAGGGAAGTGTACCCTCACCTGTTCAACAACTAAATATAATCTTTTGGGGTCCAAAAGATTCCAGTGGGGAGGAATGATCAAGGGCTCAATTTTATGATAAAAAATAAAAGTTCTCATTATGGCTCAAAACCTGAATTTCTGCATAGTTCTCGTCATTATGAATCTACCACACTTCATTTCATGCAAAATGGACTCTTTATGCTCCCGGAAACCAGTTATGTTCACTTTGTTAAACAAGAAAATTAAAAAAAAGGATAGACAGGTGCCCAGTTAGCAGTTTGTACTGCTAATGTGGCATGCTAACTGGGCAGGGTCAGTTTCGTCATCTTCCTCCAGTGAATGATGGATTGCCAAGTGGATTCATGGTATTGGCAGATAAATGTTGGTTATGTGGTAACTTTTTATTGGTTGAAAGCGGACCAATTTGGTAACGACACGTGGTGTAGCCTAGGGCTGCCACGTGCCCCCCCCCCCCCCCCCCCTCCCCATGGTGTGTGGCGGAGTAAACGTTTATGGTTAAGTCCAGGCGGAGGTGTTGGGGTTCGACCTTGCAACCTCCCACAAGCCAACGCCATAGTTTTCCATTACACCATGCAGTTAGTTCTTAATCGTATATTGTGCCACATATATTTAAGTTATGTCATGTTGAATGGCAGGGGAAGTGGGGGCCAACCCTCGATCCATATGAATCAGTACGAAGACCACCAGCGGGAGCTAACGGATAAGCGCGAAGTTTTAATATTAAACCATGTTTAATTACCATAAACCTGTATTAACTAGCACTTAAACATAGTTTAATCCAGGATTAGCATAAGTGCAGGTTTAGCGCTAAGCAACATTTAATTAGCACTAACCAGATGATTAAGTTGGTGGACCCCCAATTTCAGTGAAAACTGCCAGTTTAGCTCCAGTTAGCTAAATTAGGCCTGAAATAGTGGAGAAAATTTAAATGGTCATAACTTTTGGTGTTTTCAACCAATTAGGGTGTAGAAATAGGTGAGCTGACTATTTTTGGGCTTTCTGGACTCATTGGTGTAGGTTTCAGGAGCATAAAAATACTATAAATAGATCAATTTGAAAATTTGAGCATAATATAGAGGCCCAAGCCATGGAAGTTGGACCAAGGAGATGTATCCCAAGAGGGGTGAACTCCTTCATCAAATACTTGTGTTGATGAGTTGTATGGTGATGTACTATGCTTTATTTGTTGTTTTTCAAGCTTTTTTTTTATGTTAAATTGTTCATTAAATTTACATGAAAAACACTCATGGGACTTGATAATTTGCAAGATAACTTGAACCCTTAAGCACACATAAAACATTATATTCAAAATCTGAAAGAGTAATTAGCACAAACATACTAACATACCCCATTCAGGTCACATTAAGACATTCAAACTTTGTATGGATGCAAAATGTAATTGGGCTATAATGATTTTTATAATTTTAACTTTATAAATTTTGAAGGAAATAATAAAAAAGTATATATATATATATATATATATATATATATATATATATATATATATATATATATATATATATATATATATATATATATATATATATGAAAACTACATTATTTAAATACTTATCCTACGTACAAAAAAAAAAACATATACATTTTATTTCGGAGGAAAAATTTGTATACCATTTTTTAAAATTCATATTTTCTAAATATATGCATACCTTAGAAATAAAAATTGTATATGAAAAATTAATTTAATATATTTCATTTTAATTTGTAAAAAATATGCAAATTCATTTATCTCGTTTAAGTCGATAAACAATGCCTTTCCCATACACATATATTGTCATTGAACACCCATTTAAAACCATTTTTAGTTACCACTCGCAACTATGTAAAACTGATATTTGATATTGTTCATGGACGAACTTTATAAATTGAATGGTAGCACACAGATAGGGGATGTGGGAAAGATAGTAATGGTTGTGTAGATATGAGGATTAGAGGAAGCTATAGGAGAAACTGTGGAGAAAACTTCAAAGTTGTTGTAGGAGATTGCTAATAAATTATTAGAATCATCGGCATTTACGTTGTGGATTTGAGAATGGAAGGAAGGCCCAGTAGCATTAAGTAGTAGCATTAATTTTCCAAATATCAAAGATTAGGAATGGATAATAAGGAAATTTGAGAAAATGATGTATGTTTGGTCTCCTAAATGGAATTTATGGTCAGGAGGCTTGTTAGGATTAAATTAGTATTGCAAAACGTACATATATATACTATATGCACCTTTACACCTTTATGAGTTGTCAATAGAGATCATTAATAATATTAGCATTTGCTCCCCCCCTAAAGGTGAAAAAATACGCCGAAGGGAATAAATATTAAAAAACTATGGAGGGGAGTGTGGCAGGAGAAGCACAATGTTCAGATTTTGCCAAAAACAACTAATCTAAACAATGTCATGAGAGTAAACCTTAAACAATGTCATGAGAATAAACCTCATAGTAAAAAAACCTTATGCTTAATTAAGAAAATTCAAGCTAATCCTAGCTCAAGGTCCACGCCATTAATGAGCTGCATAATTTTTTCAAAGCCAAGCTCCAGTAAAATATAATATGTTTTATTTCAGTGGATTTTCCGTCTAATTGTTTTTAAAAGAGGGAATCGAACCCCACCTACACCACAACTCACATTTAAGGTCCAAATTCAAACATGGACCTAATGTGGAATAAAAAACAATTGCTAAAGTCATACGCTTCAATTATTTTTCATCTTTAAAAATAGAATTTGAAAAAGAAATTCAACACTAGTCCATAATTGATGTTTCAAAGCAATCCACATGGCGAGTGGTTGGAAAGTCATGATGGCTCGAGATTCAGCTGCCAGCTCAACCCATCAGACATTGTTGCCATCGATTCTTATTGTTATTAAACCATGTGCAGTTCCACGAGATGCATGAAAGGAAATAAATGCTAGATAATTTTGGTAGAACATGTGCTATCAATTGCCTCATTTATCATACAAAAGTGAAAAAACACTATTTACGGTTTCTAGTTTGGCCCTGACCAACTAGAATGAAAATTCTAGAGGATTCTTGTAGAACATGTGCTATCAATTGCCTCATTTGTCATACGGAAGTGGAAAAGCATTCAGGAGTGACCTGAAAATTTAGGATTTCCCTTTTTACATAAAGCTAATCGAGTTAGTGAGGGTTTCATCTTCTTGTCCTCCTCCAATGTTATCATACCTAAACGAGATGGATCTTCAAGCATAATCTTGGCTACAAGATATCTAGCAACTGACCAGGTTTTCCACTTTCAAGCCTATTTTCCAATATATCATCTAAGCTTACCATCATAATATTAAACCATCCTTAGATAGTCTGCTCTCAGCAGGTTCATCAAAATATTCAGGCCAGCCATCCTTAGATAGTCTACTCTCAACAAGTTCAATGGCCCTTCTGGCCATTTGCGGCCTTCCCATTTTAATAGAGGCTACAATGAATAGCCACAAAAGCACTGGCCAAGATCTTCCATTGTGGTAACTCCATCTGGTGTTCTTTGGATCACAACCTATTACTATTCGCCATTCATGACCCTCTAAGGAAGGGTATGAAACCTTTAGAGGCATCTCTCCAACCATATCTTCCCACCGCTCTTCAATAAGATCCATTATTCTCGTATATTGTTTAGGTGTTTCCAAGGATGACAAAATTGCAATACAATTTCCCAAACAAAACCACCTAAAGTCCATCCGAGCTGGGCTGACATTTCCAATCAAATAACCTCCTCTCATTGGCTTGAAATCAAATACCCAATCTGTAATGGAATCAGGAATCACAATGAATTTATTTACAACAGTATGAGAATATTCCTCGGTCTTGTATCTATATATGTTGTTCAGCTACTCAAAGTATAACCAAAAATAATTACGCATGTAATAACTTAAAACATGCAGCCTTTTTTAAATTCGCTCTATTGTTGAAAATATGAATCCATCTGCAAAGTCTGTGCAGAGGACACAAGAGCCACTTTCCAAATTGTTTTGACAAGCTTTGTCAAAGAGCCGCTTGCTATTATCAGTGAACAGTCAAGTTCAGAGTTTGAAAATTTACAGTCCTTTCATATTAAAAAAAAACAAGGTTTACAATAGAGAACAGAGCATTTGATTGTATGTGAGAAGTTTGTTTAAACGTTTGATTTAGGCCACGGGAGCAGTGGTCCCACAGACCACGTGGAAACATATTATTTGATCGCATTTTTATTTGGCCTGTCCGCAGAGTTGAAATCCGGACCCAAAACTTATTAAACTGTGCCCTAAGAAAATTTTTGGGTTACAAAACCCGCTTACGTCAGCAACCAGTTTTCAGACCCGATATTGATTTATAGGTGCGATTTGATAATCCATCGCGCGTCCATAAGATGACGTCACGGGAACCCGTTTCTAACGCGAAATTTTCATTGTAATGCGATTTATGGTTTTTGAAGTCCAACGGAAGGTTGCACAGCGGAAGTTTATGTTAAGTCATGTTTTGTTATGATTTGTTAAAAGTTTTATTACAATGTTTATATGCCACGCGACAGGCATTATGTTAAACTATTGATTATGTTATGTTTTAACATATATCAATATAACATATGCGCATTTGTAATGTGGGCCCCGAAAGTTTAAATAGGTTTATTTTTATAGTTTTGTTTTATTAAAAATTCTTGCGCTATATGTAATGAAAAAGGCCCGAGAGGCATATATATGAAAAGTGAAAAGTGTAATGTAATTAACATACACAACAGTGTATTGTTAAAGAGACAATGTATTGTTTTATACACGGCAGAGTGTGTTGAAGTAAAAACAGAGAGTGTGCATTTTCTGTGTGAGACAGAGTGCATTTTTGAGACAAAGTGTTAGTTTTTGGCACTGTGTTTTGCAACAATCCATGTTGCAATCCCTCTGAGGAGGAAGATTCTTGTAACAGTGTTTTGTTAATGAAATATAATTTTTTCAAAGTGTGAATCTCTGTCTCCCTGTGAAGAAAATTTTTAATTTCTCTGTGTTAGAAGGAGAGTATCATTCTCTCTCAGTATTGTTCTGGAATTCTCAGAAATTCCAACATGGTATTAAAGCTAGTCTAGGATCTTTGAAGGTGTCAAAGAAGCTGAAGGAAGGATTTTTTATTGCAGCAGCTTCTCCAACGGAGTGAAGGCTCAGTCAAAAAGAATCCAAGGTATTCTCAAGACAAGTTTTTGTGTTACTATTTGAAGACTGTCAAATTATTTTATAAATTAACAGTCAAGTGTTTGAAGCATAGTTTAGAGTGTAAGCATGGTAGGAGCCAGCACAAGCATGAGTATTGGTAATGCTCAGCTCCCACAATTTAATGGGAAAAACTATGATTATTGGGCAATCACCATGAGAGCCCTGTTTGCCTCTCAAGGCTTATGGGAACTTGTTGAGGATGGTTTTGAAGAGCCAGTAGATGAAAATGAGTTTAATACCTTAACTCAGGCAGAGAAGGAGTTGTTGAAGAGAAATAAGAAGAAGGGCTCTAAATACCTCTTCTATTTGTATCAAGTAGTACATGAGAGTGTGTTTCCAAGGATAGCAATAGCTAGGAGATCCAAAGAAACATGGGAAACTCTCAAGACAGCCTGTCAAGGCATGGATAAAGTGAAGACAACAAAACTACAATTGTTGAGGAGAGATTTTGAGACTCTATACATGAAAAAGTATGATAACATAGACTCATTCTTCACACATGTGATTGGAATGGTCACACAAATAAGATCTCATGGAGAGACACTTGAATAAAGAAGGATTGTGGAGAAAATTTTGAGGAGCTTACCCTCAAGGTTTGATGTAATAGTCACCACCATAGAAGAGACAAAGGATCTCTCAAAATTTTCAGTTGATGAGCTTCATGCATCACTGATGACACATGAACAGATATTGGGTAGAAATGAAAACTCATCTTTGGAGCATGCCTTCAAGACCCAAATTTCCTTTGGAAGAGGAAGAGGTCAATGCAGAGGAAATAAGAGAGGAAGAGGCAGAAGCCAAAATAAAGGAGGAAGAAACAATCCAGCAAATGCTCAAGGAAGGGGCAGTAATCAAAATCAGAACCAAGGCCAAGGCAGTAGCCAGCAAAGTGGACAACAACATGCTCATGGACAAAGGTATGATAAATCCAATGTCCAGTGTCATTATTGTAAAAAATATGGGCATTATGCAAATGAATGTAGGAAGAAGCAGAATGATATGGGTAATAGACCCAGTCAAAATTTCACTAGAGAAAATATCAGCCAAGATAAAAAAAAATTAGCATGTAATATGGCTGAGGAAAAGAGTGAAGATTTATGGTTTCTAGACTCAGGTTGTAGTAACCATATGACAGGAAACATAGCCATGTTTTCTATGTTAGATGAGAATGTGAAGTCACACGTCACATTAGGGACAGATAGTAAAGTTTTTGTTATGGGAAAAGGAGATGTAGGTGTCTTAACAAGGAAAGGAGAGAAGAAAACCATATCAGAAGTTTACTATGTGCCTGGAATGAAATGTAACCTCTTAAGTATTGGACAACTTGTTCAAAAGGGGTACATTGTTGTCTTTGAAGATGATGTATGCACCATCATGGATAAACCACCAAGCAAACAATGTATTGCTGAGGTGAAGATGACAAGGAACAGAATGTTCCCTCTCAGGATGAGAGCAGATTTGAAGAATGGAGAAGAAATGGCAGCAGTGACACAAGAGGCTTTCCAAAGAGAAGCAAAAGACAAGAATTGGTTATGTAACTTGATATTTGGACATCTCAACTTTGGAGGTCTTAATTTGTTACATAGGAAAGGAATGGTAAGAGGATTTCCACTGATTGAGAAACCAGACAGCCTATGTGAAGGTTGTATCTTGGGTAAACAACACAAAGAAAGTTTTCCATCAGGGAAAAGCATAAGGGAAAAGGCACCCTTAGAAATTGTCAACTTAGATTTATGTGGACCAATGCAAACACCATCACTTGGAAGCAACCACTATATGTTAACTTTTATTGATGATTTTACAAGAAAAACTTGGGTTTATTTTTTGAAAAATAAAAGTGAAGTGTTTGAAAAAATCTGCAATTTCAAAGCACTTATGGAGAACCAAAGTGGGAAGCATATAAAATTCCTTAGAACTAATAGAGGAGGTGAGTACATCTCTAAATAATTTCTGCATTTTTGTAGAGAAAATGGGATTCATAAGCAATTTACAGCAAGGTACACTCTGTAGCAAAATGGAGTTGTCGAAAGTAAAAATAGGACTATCATGGATATGGTAAGGAGTATGCTAAAGGAAAAAAATTTTCCAAATAATTATTGGGCTGAAGCTGTAAATTATGTAGCATATATCTTGAATTGATGCCCAAAAAAAGTAGTAATGAACAGAGTTCCGAAAGAATCATGGAGTGGGACAAAGCAAGGGGTCACCCACATGAAAGTTTTTGGTTGTGTGGCTTATGAACACATTCCAGATCAGCTAAGGAAGAAGTTGGACAACAAGGGGGAGAAATTTATTTTTATTGGATACAGTGAGGAATCCAAAGCTTACGTGTTGTATAACCCATCCACCAAGAAGTTTATTGTGAGCAGAGATGTTTAGTTCATTGAAGAGGAAGCTTGGGATGGAAGCATTGAGAAAACAGTGAATGTTAAAAACTGTTTGTCTCATGATGAAAATGATGAAGATATGGCTGAAATACATCCCTCAATAGCAGCACCAACACAAGGACAGCAAGGGACACCCTTGAGAAGTAATGAGAGTGCTTCTCCAAGCACACCACAAGGAGGATATTTGAGTGCTACTTCAAGCACTTATACACCAAATGAAAGAGCAACAAAGTTCAGAAATTTAAATGAAATTTATGAGCAAGAGGTAGCAAATGAAGGGATGAACTCTTTATTTGCTTTGTATTGTCATGTTGATGATTCTATTCATTTTGAAGAAGCTATTAAAGATAGGAAATGAATAGAATCTATGGATGAAGAAATTAATTCCATAGAGAGAAATAAAACATGGGATTTGTTTGAACTCCCAAAAGGTAGAGAAGTAATTGGAGTTAAATGGGTCTACAAGACCAAAAGTAATGCTGAAGGAAAAATTGAAAGACACAAGGCCAGACTTGTTGTCAAAGGGTATAAGTAGCAACATGGGAGAGATTATGAGGAAACTTTCACACCGGTTGCAAGAATGGAAACTGTGAGAGCAATGTTGTCCATAGCAGCACAAAACAAGTGGAAAGTTTAACAAATGGATGTGAAATCATCATTCCTAAATGGAGTGTTAAAGGAAGAGGTTTATATTGAAAAACCTTTAGGCTATGAGAAGAAAGGCCAAGAGCACAAAGTGTGTAGATTGAAGAAAGCTCTTTATGGGCTGAAACAAGCACCAAGAGAATGGTACAGTAGGATAGATTCCTATCTACTGGAAAATGGGTTTCAAAAATGTGAAGGAGAACCCACCTTATACATCAAGGAGAAAGATGGTAAGATGCTGATTGTTGTGTTATATGTTGATGATATGATCTTTACAGGTAATTATGATTACCTTGTTGAAAATTTTAAGGTCATGAAATATGAATTTGAAATGAATGATATGGGTTTGCCGAAATACTTCTTAGGAATAGAAGTAAAGAAAAATGAAAATAAAATTTTTATTTCTCAAGAAAAGTATTTCAATGAAGTTTTGGAGAGATTTAACATGCAGGATTGCAAGGTAGAAATTACTCCCACAGTGATGGGATTAAAACTCAGCAAAGAAAATAGCAGCAAGGATTTTGATCCTATTTTGTACAAGAGCATAATTGGCAGCCTCATGTATTTGACTGCAACTAGGCCGAATATTATGCATGTCGTTATTTTAATTTCCAGATTCATGGAGAGGCCAAAAGAAGCACATTGGCAAGGAGCAAAAAAAATTCCGAGGTATGTTAAAGGAACTAAAAGGTATGGTATTTTGTATACTACTTCAGAAAATTCTGAATTAATTGGATAGAATGACAGTGATTAGGCTGGAAGTGTAGATGACTGGAAAAGTACTTCTGGTTATGTTTTTCACATGGTTTCAGGAGCCATTTCATGGGCTTCTAAGAAACAACTTATTGTAGCATTATCTACAGCAGAGGAAAAATATGTGGCAGCTACAATAGCAGCGTGTCAAGCAGTATGGATGAGGAGAATGTTGAGGAGTTTATGTCAAGAATAGGCAAAAGGCACAATGATTTATTGTGACAATAGCTCAACTATTGCATTATCAAAGAATTTTGTGTTTCATAAAAGAACGAAACACATTGATACCAAGTTTCACTACATCAGGGAATTGGTGAACAATGGAGAAATAATTTTAAAACATTGCAGGACTCAGGAAAATTTTTTAGACATTCTGACCAAGCCATTGGGGCAGAAGAGTTTTTAATTTTTAAGAAAATGTTTGGGTATGACTGATAACCCAGCAGCTGAATTTAAGGGGGAGTGTTGAAAATATAAATCCATCTGCAAAGTCTACACAGAGGACATAAGAGCCGCTTTCCAAATTTGTTTTGACAAGCTCTGTCACAGAGCCGCTTGCTATTATCAGTGAACAGTCAAGTTCGGATTTTGAAAACTTACAGTCCTTTCATATTAAAAAAAAAAAATAGGGTTTACAATAGAGAACAGAGCATTTGATTGTATGCAGGAAGTTTGTTTACATGTTTAATTTAGGCCACGGGAGCAGTGGTCCCACAGACCATGCGAAACATATTATTTGATCGCATTTTTATTTGGCCCGTCCGCAGAGTTGAAATCCGGACCCAAAACTTATTAAACTGTGCCCTAAGAAAATTTTTGGGTTACAAAACCCGCTTACGCCAGCAACCAGTTTTCAGACCCGATATTGATTTATAGGTGCGATTTGATAATCCATCGCGCGTCCATAAGATGACGTCACGGGAACCCGTTTGTAACGTGAAATTTTCATTGTAATGCGATTTATGGTTTTTGAAGTCCAGCGGAAGGTTGCACAGCGGAAGTTTATGTTAAGTCATGTTTTGTTATGATTTGTTAAAATTTTTATTACAATGTTTATATGCCACGCAACAGGCATTATGTTAAACTATTGATTATGTTATGTTTTAACATATATCAATATAACATATGCGCATTTGTAATGTGGGCCCCGAAAGTTTAAATAGGTTTATTTTTATAGTTTTGTTTTATTAAAAAATCTTGCGCTATATGTAATGAAAAAGGCCCGAGAGGCATATATATGAAAAGTGAAAAGTGTAATGTAATTAACATACACAACAGTGTATTGTTAAAGAGACAGTGTATTGTTTTATACACAACAGAGTGTGTTGAAGTAAAAATAGAGAGTGTGCATTTTCTGTGTGAGACAAAGTGCATTTTTGAGACAGAGTGTTAGTTTTTGGCACTGTGTTTTGCAGCAGTCCATATTGTAATCCCTCTTAGGAGGAATATTTTTGTAACAGTGTTTTGTTAATGAAATAGAAGTTTTTCAAAGTGTGAATCTCTGTCTCCCTGTGAAGAAAATTTTTAATTTCTCTGTGTTAGAAGGAGAGTATCATTCTCTCTCAGTATTGTTCTGGAATTCTAAAAAATTCCAACATCTATGAACTATTTTCCCCCACCTTGTATTTTAAGGAGTATACGGGCACACTTTAGTGCCATGAAGAACAAGGCTTGAATTTCAATGGGATAACCATAAATGCCCATTTTGCGATCAACCATACAACATCCATCTGCACAGAGGAGAGTGGGAAAAGTGTCAAAGTCTTCAGAGAGGCACAACGTCAAAATAAGCCTCATTCCACGATGGAAGTCAGGCATGTCTTCTAGCGAATAATCTCCAGCAGAATTTGTGTAGGTACGCAATAGAATAATCCACCAAAATCCAGACTCTACAGGAGCAACTCTTCCTATTACACTTTCTCCAAAATATGCAATCATTGTATCATTGTTACGAACATGATCATGAAGTACTTTAAAATTGGTAGGCATAAATCCTTCTCCTAAAGTGAAACAATCCACTCATTTTTCCCACCATGCTTCAAGTCTGAGTGTCTTCAATATAAAATGCTTGACGATCTCAAGTTCGCCATTCATCAAGAATGCCGAGGCACTTGGAAAAATTCTTTGTCAATGACAGCCCAACGAATACTGCAACTGTGAACAACTAGTTCACATTCACCAGGTAGTCCAAGGCTGTAACATGGAAACTTGTTGTGTCTTTTCTCAGAATCCTGTCCATTTCGTCGATAGGTCCCTCAGAAGAATTCGAATGATCTGATTCCATTCGAAAGACCGAATGCCTTGTTGTTCAGAGTTAATAAATGCTTTGATGTTTAGAGTTAATCAACAACGTAAGGTTCTTCAAATGGGATCTGGATGAACTCCTTGCAACGATATCTTCCAAGCATTGTACAAAAAATATCTCAGGGGAGGTGGGACTGAAACACAAATTAATATTTTCATATCGAAATTGTAGAACATTGAAAAAGAAAACATGCCTTTTTACAATGAAGCGAGTCAGTGGTCCACTTCTTTCAGAACAAACAGAGGCTGCATTCACAAGGGGAAAAATTGGGGCAACTTAATAATGACAATCAAGTATTCATGGTGGCTTTCGATAACAACTGGATTCGAGTAAATCTCAATTCAACCAGATTGCAAAACACATCTTAAGAAACAGGGTACGCAGGGATTAAAAGTCATGTTTTTGTATTCAAATGACACTGTTCATATTCTGTCAGGGAAGACGAATTTGAACAATGTCACAAACATAAAATTCATAATAGAAAAGCCTTCGGCTTAATTAATTCCATCATTGACAATTTTTTATAGGTTGGTTGAGGAAATTTGCAGAAAATTCATTTAGTCCGCTTAGATGTGATCTCTTCCTAAATAGATGATGGTGGATGGGATATTAAAGATCCAAAAAAAATTAACATGACTTTATTTGTTAAGAATTTGTGGAGGTGTTTAAGTGACAAAAACATATGGCAACATATTATCAAAGTTAAATAACTCAAAAATAAACAGTTAGTTAATTCTATCAGGGAGGGGCTCCAGAAAGGAAGGTGGCATCCTTCATACGGAGGAATATGATGAAGATTAAGCATTTTCTTTTGGGAAATTTAAGATGTAAGGTTAGATTGGGTTCGATGGTGGAGATAGTATTGTCTTCCATTAAATATGTGATTAGTATTAATTCTCTATATATTCCTATCATAAGGTTCTTACATAATAATGGTATCCTTTTCCTTAATCATATATATGTTGAATTCTTTCCAAATTCGGTTTCGCACTCCTGGTTAGATTTAAGGGAGATTGGATTCACCTGATCCTTAGCTGTTGAGTAGGATCAGTATGTCCTAGAGTTAAGTTTAGTAGGTATTTCATTATCATATAAAGGGGGAATTATGTCGTGGGATGGTCACATTATTAAAGGTCAGATATCGGTCAAAGACATATATTTACATATTTCTCAGGGACAGAACAAGGTGTCGATAAAATTCTGTTTTTAAAAGTTCTGAAGTGGGAGATTCCACTTCAATTAACATGTTTGGTTTGGATAACACTTCATAACCGGATTTTAATATGGGAAAATATTCTTCAAAGAGGTCTTGAGGGACCAGGGAGACGTTCTTTATATATTTCATTATATAGAGAAGAATTTGAAGATGTGTAACATCTTTTTCTCACATGGCCATCTGAAATTTCAATATGGATTGGGAATCTGCAAATGCTCAAGTTACATGTTATTTGGGACAAATCACCTATTGAGGATTTCCTTACATAGTGGTTTGTGGATTTTAAAGGATACCTTGCTCTATATTTCTATATCCTACGGGGAATATGGAGGTCAAGGAATGCAATGAGCATGAATAAATGTTTTGGCATACTTTATGGAGATAAGGCCAAATAAGGATAATTTTTTAAGAATCTCGTGTCAAGTCAAGAAGATATGGACAAAATAGTCAGTAGGTTTTTTCGAAGGAGCTTCATTTTTTTACGGTACGTGGCAATGGGGCATTCATAGTAGTGAAACCCATTATTTTTTTTCATTTTCATTGGTACAATGGCAATGGCTCGAACAAAGAGCAGATATTTTTGCAGCATGAGGAGTATTATTTTGGGCTAGATGGCTTGCAATTGAAGAGATTGATGCATATGTGGACTCAAAAGTGATCATTGAATAAGTGCATAGGAGATCAAGTTTCAGATAGTTATATCTCACAAATTAGATGTATCAAATCAAATAATTTTTTAAAACCTTTGAGAATATATCTTTTTCATATATATTCAAAGAAAATAATCATTTGTAAAATTCTTTATGAAAAGATGTTTTTTGTTGCAATATAGGCAAGATCAAGTTCACCTCCTTCAAAGACATATTTTTTCAGCGTTCAAGGATCATTCATTAAAATATGTTAAAAAATTTTAAAAGAGGATTCTTCCTCAACACACATAGCCGTGGAGAGATCTTACTCAATACAATTGAGTGGTAGAGATTAAATCACAGTTGACTTGTGCAACTGAAAGGAAGCTAAATGCTCGGAAATTTACGCAAATTTAAGCAGAGTAATTTGGAGCAACATAATAAAATTTTGGATGATATCTTCAAAAATATGAAATAAATTCATATGGAATGTGTGAATCCGTCAGCAAGTAACAACTTAATTCTTACAGAGATTTACACTTTACAAGAGTTGCAGAGTAACTCTTTGTAGTAACTGTTTGTTTTCACCTGCCCACCAAAATTTTCTTCACGATTTTCTCCCAAAGACTTCTCAGACTTACATATTTCACTATGCATGAGGCCAATACATACATGTATATTCAAAATATATATTTTCAACACGTTAATTCATGACAGAGTCAAAACATTAAAACACAATATGGGCGATTGTACAAAAATGTTTTTCTGAACTTGGAGAGGTTGCAGATAATAAATAACACTTGCGGAATAAACGCTTGACCATACATTTATACCAACCCTTCACTAAGTTTCTATTTGATTTTAATAATTTAATCTATTATAGAATGAGTATTTGTACTACTCATAAATCCATTTAAGTGATGTCCTTGCCTAGAAACACAATCTGCAACCTGTAGTGTACTTGGTTGATTTACAAGTATGGTAATTGTTAGTTTAATAACTATAGTGGTTGAGATTAATTTTCCAACACTCCCCTTAATTAAAACTGACACCATTGATAATTCCCAAACAATCTCTGAGATTAAAAAAAAAATTAAAAAAATCACGTGTCAATGGCTATGTGAAGGTGTCTGCAAATTTTTCTTCTGACCTACAATGTTGCAACACAATCTTACCATTGTTTACCAATTATCTTATAAAATGATATTTAGTGTCAATGTGCTTGGTCCTCTTGTGAAAAAAAAAATTCTTTGATAGTGAAATTGCGGAACTATTGTCATAGAAAATAGTTGTTGTTACCTCTTATTCATGGCATAAATCCCTCAACATTCTTCTCATCCAAAATTCTTGACACGTTGTTGTTGTTGCAATGACATATTCATCTTCTATTGTTGACAATGAAGTTATTGGATGCTTCTTGGAGGCCCATGAAATGGCTCCCGAACCTAAATGAAAAATATCATGACTTTCTCTTTTTGTCATCAACACTTCCTACCCAGTCACTGTTAGTATAACCAACTAACCAACCCAAAATCATTTTTTTATGTGTACAAAACACCATACTCCTTCTTCCCATTGACATACTTTAAAATCATTTTGGCTTCTTTCCAATGTGTCTCCTTGGGTGTCTCCATGAACCTTGACACCAAACTCACTACATACATTATATCAGTCCTAGTTGCAGTCAAATACATTAAGCTGCCCACCATACTTTTGTATAAGTTTGGATTGACATTGTTGTTGCAATATTATTTGCTCAACCTCAACACCATGAAAGTTGGAGTTGGTTCGGGCTTGATATTCTACATATTAATCCTTTTCAAAATTTCTACTACATACTTTTCTTGAGAAATAAAAATACCAATTTTTGTTTGCTTCACTTCTATGCCTAAAAAATACCTTAACAACCCCAAGTCAGTCATTTCAAACTCACTTTTCATGAATTATTTGAAATAAAAAATGAGTAAATCATCACTCCCTGTAAAAATCAAATCATCTACATATAAAACATCTATAAGAAGCTAATCATCACTCTCTTTGATGTAGAGAGTAGGCTCACCATCACATTTTTCAAATCCATTATCCATTAAGTAAGCATCTATCCCGGTATACCATGCACACGGTGCTTGCTTCAGCCCATAAATAGCTTTCCTTAACCAATAAAATTTGTCTTCTCGGCCTTCTATCTCATAACCAAGTGATTACGCAACATATACTTCCTCTTTCAACACTCCATTCAAGAACACTGATTTTACGTCCATTTGATACACTTTCCATTTATGTTGCACGACAATCGACAACATTGTATGCATTGTCTCCGTCCTCACGAATGACGCAAATTTATTTGAATAATATCTTCCATGCTGCTACTTGTATCCTTTGACAACTAGCCTTGGCTTTATGCCTTTCAATATTTCCTTAAACGTTGCTCTTGGTCTTATAGACCCACTTCACTCTAATTACTTATTTTCCTTGCGGAAGGTTCAGTAACTCCATGTGTCATTATTTTCTATTGCCCCTATTTCTTCATTCATTTCCGCAACCCATTTTTCTTCTTTGAATGCATCCTTAAAATGTATTGGGTCATCTACATGACAAAACAATGAAAATAAGGAATTCAGACCAATGCTACTATCAACTTCATTTTGCTCATATATTTCAGTTAAATTTCTAACTTTTTGTATTTTTATGCTTGCGGAAGATGGACTTGACATGTCACTTGGTGTTGCAATTGAAGTATATGGATTTGCAGGTCTTTTGGTGTGCTTGGAGTAGTAATTGTTTTTGGGTGTGGAGCCTGATTATCTTGTTTATTTTGTATCACAGCATTGGACCCCTGTATCTTAATGGGGTGGAAACACTGCCTGTAATTAAACGCTGCCTGGGGGGTCCATGGGGGGGAAGATGCGAATTTATGGAGCCCCCCCAAAGCTAAAAACGGATGTAAAATTTCCTTGTAAAAGTATAGTAATTTCTAGTCAATCTGGGCCGTTCATTAGGCAGATGATTTGACGGTAGAAGCTATGTTGAGTTTAGGTTTTTCTTCCCTAGAAGGCAACCCCTCGCTTGTATGAGGGTATTGTATCATGGTTGTGTATTTTATGTGTATTCTCAGAGTGAGAAACAAACAGGGATACTGTGAGAGATAATAGAGGATATTACAATAGCTCTTTTGTAGGTTGTGTCTCTTCATTTTGTTGGATAATAGAAAGGAAGGATTGGTTGTTCGGGGTGGATGTAGCCCAAGCTGGGTGAACCACATATATATGTGTCTCTCTGGTTTTATGTGTTTTTTGTGCTTGTGTTTTCCACATATTTTATGTGTTGCATTTCTCTATAATATATAATCTTCTAACAACTAGTATCAGAGCCGAAGGTCTATTTGGTTGATAAACTCATAGGAAAGAAGGGTTCCTTTTTTGAGTGGGAGCAATGGTGGAAGATGGTAAGTTTAGGGTTGAGAAATTTAACGGCCAAAACTTCCCACTGTGGAAGATGCAGATGGAAGATTATATGTATCAGAAAGATCTGTACCTACCATTGAGCAGAAAAACAAAGAAGCTGACGACTATTACAGACACAAAATGGGAGATTCTCAATAGAAAGGCACTCGGAACAGTACGGTTGTGCCTCGCAGTGTCGATAGCCTTCAATATTTCGAAGGAAACAACAAAAAAGTGTTTGATTAAGGCGTTGGCGAAACTATATCAAAAACCCTCGACCTCAAACAAGGTATTTCTTATGAAACAATTATTTAATATGAAGATGTCGGAAGGTGGATCTGTTGCAGACCATTTAAATGATTTTAATATAGTTACCAGTCAGTTAAGTTCTGTAGGGGTAAATTTTGATGATGAAGTTAGGGCTCTTTTATTTCTGTGCTCATTGCCAGAAAGCTGGAATGGTTTAGTTATGGCCATTAGTAACTCTGTCTCTGGATCTAGTACTTTAAAGTTTAATGATGTTGTCAGTGCTATCCTTAGTGAGTAAATGCGACGGAAAAACTCTAGTGAGACATAGGGTAATTCTTTAAGTGTCGAGTCTACGGGAAGAAAAATGGAAAGAGGAAAGAGCTCAGGATATCACAGTAAATGAAGGAAAGGTACATCCAAGTCCAGATCAGGGATAGAGTGTTGTAGATCTCCTGAAGGGAAAAGAACACCTGAAGAAAGACTATAGATCTCGGAAGGGAAAAGAAGGAGACACATAGCAAGAAAATAATCATGAAGAAAATGTGATAGGTGATGTGTTACAAGATGCTTTGATTATTTCTTTCGAAAATGTTATTGATTCTTGGGTGGTAGATTCAGGGGCCTCATTCCATGTCACACCTGATAAGAAATATTTTCATGACTATGTTCAAAGATAATTTGGACAAGTTCGTTTGGGTGATGATAAAACCTGTAAAATTGTTGGAATGGGTAAAGTTATTGTAAGACAACAAAATGGAAACCAATGGCTATTAAAGGAGGTAAGGCATGTTCCAGATCTAAAGAAAAACCTGATTTCAACATGGAAGTTAGGCGGTGAAGGTTGTGTGACAGCTTTCACAGATAAAACTTGGAAGGTCACCAAAGGAGCCCTAGTAATAGAAAAAGGCGAAAAGGTTGGTACATTGTATTTATGCAATGGTATTTCTCACTTTGTTAATGATTTAACTTCCAAAGGAGAAAATGAAACATTATGGCATCATAGGCTCGGACACATGAGTGAGAAGGGGATGAAGATTCTTCACTCAAGAAATTTTTTGCCAGGTTTGAAGAATGTTGATTTGGATTTCTGTGAGACTTGTATTTATGGAAAACAGAAGAGAGTCATATTTCTCAGAGTTGGGAAAGAAAATAAGAGCGAAAAATTAGAGCTTGTGCATATAGATGTATGGGGACCTGCTCAGGTATCATCTCTCGGTGGCTCTCATTATTATGTTACTTTTATTGATGATGCAACTAGAAAAAATTGGATTTATTGTATTCAAAATAAATTTGATGTAATTGATACTTTTAAGAAATGGAAAGCTTTGGTTGAGATTGAGAGAGGAAAGAAGTTGAAGTGTCTCAAGTCGAACAATGGAGGTGAATATTGCAACAAAGAGTTTGATAGTTACTGTTCAGAGCATGGAATTCGCAAAGAGGAGACAATTCTAAGAATGCCACAAGAAAATGGTGGGATGAACAAAACAATCATGAAGCGTGCAAGGTGCATGAGATTGCATGTAGGATTGCCTTTACAATTTTGGGCAGATGCTGTAGATACTGTTGTTTATCTAATAAACATAGGGCCTTCAAGTTCCTTGGATGGTGGTATTCCAGAGGAAGCATGGACACGAAAAAAGTTAAACTACCTTTTTTAAATCCTTTTGGCTATGAGGCCTTTGTCCATATTAATAAATAAAATACAACAAATCTTGAGGCAAAATCAAATAAATGTACATTTATTGGATATGGTGTTAATGATTTTGGTTATTTCTTATATGATTATGAAATTCACAAAATCATTAGGATCAGAGATGTAATATTCAATGAAAATGTCTTGTATAAGAATTAGTTGCAGGAAAAGAAATAGGAAAAAGAAAACAAATAATACACAGTTCTTGATGAGATCACAGAAAAAAGAAAGTAAAGGTGCCTGAAAATAATAATAATCAACAACCACTACAACAAAAACCACCACAATAGCAACAGGCACCTCAAACACCTAAAAGTGGTGTCAGAAGATCTATCAGGATAAGTAGACCCCCTGAACAATACCCTCCTTAATTATATTATTTATTGTTGATTGATTCTGGTGAACCTGAATGTTATGAAGAAGTAATGCAGATTGAAACTAGGAAGAAGTGGGAGCTAGCCATGAAAGAAGAGATGGAATCCTTAATGCATAACCAGAATTGGGACTTAGTCAGTTTTCCTGCAGGTAAAACTACATTGCATAATAAATGGGTTTACAAACTGAAGGATGAAGATGGAGGAAAACAAAGGTACAAATCTAGACTTGTGGTGAAGGGGTTTTCACAAAAGAAAGGTATTGATTTTGATGAAATATTTTCTCCTATTGTTAATATGACTTCAATCAGAACTATTTTAACTCTTGTAGCAGCGGAAGATTTAAATCTTGAACAGTTAGATGTAAAGACAACATTTCTCCATAGAGATTTGGAGGAAAAGATCTATATGCAGCAACCAGAAGGATATGGAGTCAAAGGGAAAGAAAAATTAGTTTGCAGGTTAAAGAAGAGCTTGTATGGCTTAAAACAGGCTCCAAGGCAGTGGTATCTAAGAGTTGACAAGTTTATGTCTGAACAAGGTTATACTAGATGTCACTCTGATCATTGTGTTTATCTGAAAAAGCAAAATGATTGCAGCTATATTATATTGTTATTGTATGTAGATGACATGCTTGTTGTAGGGTCTAACATGTAGGAAATAAATGTGCTCAAAATAAAATTGGCAAATTCCTTTGCAATGAAGGATTTGGGAGCTGCAAAACAAATCCTTGGTATGAGAATAACTAGAGACAGGAAAAGTCACAAATTAACACTATCTCAGAATGAGTACATACAAAAGGTGTTGAAAAGATTTAATATGCAGAATGCAAAACCATTTAGTACACCTTTTGCTAGCCATTTCAAACTTAGTAAGGAGATGTGCCCCAAGACCCAAGAAGACATGGATTATTTGTCTAAAGTTTCATATGCATCAGCAGTTGTAAGCTTAATATATTCAATGGTTTACACAAGGCCTGATATTTCACATGCAATGGGAGTTGTAAGCAGGTGCATGAAAAATCCAGGAAAATAACATTAGATGGCAATGAAATGGATTCTTAGATATTTGAGAGGTACCACAAATCAAGCATTATGCTTTGGTGGTTCAAACATTTCTCTACAGGGATAACAGGAGGAGCACTACAGGGTATGTATTTACTGTAGGTGGAATAGATATTAGTTGGGTTTTAAAAATCCAAAGTGTTGTTGCACTTTCAACAACAGAAGCAGAGTATGTTGCTGCTACAGAGGCTAGTAAGGAAATGATTTGGTTACAAAGGTTTATGGATGAATTGGATAAGAAGCATGATATGGGCACGTTATACAGTGATAGCCAAAGTTCCATTCATCTTGCAAAGAACTCAGCATTTCATTCCAGGACTAAACACATACATCTCAAGTACCATTTCATACGGTCAGTGTTGGAAGATGGACAGTTGAAGCTGAAAAATATACACACTAGCCAGAATCCAATAGATATGCTAACAAAAGTTGTAACCAGGGAGAAACTGAGAATATGCTCAGTTTCAATTGGTCTTTAAGTATGACGATGAAGATGAGAAATAGCCAGGTCCAAAGTGGAGTCATTGTCCAGCAAATGAAGCAGCGGTGGAGTTGCTACAATCAGTCTCCAAGTGGGAGATTTTTGTGTGTGGAGCCCGATTATCTTATTTATTTTATATCATAGCGCTGGACCCCTGTACCTTAATGGGGCGGCAACACCGCCTATAATTAAATGCTTCCTGGGGGTCCATGGGGGGGCGGCTGCGACTTTATGGAGCCCCCCTTATCGGGGCTTTTTGGGGGCAATGCCCCCGAAGCTAAAAACAGATGTAAAATTGCCTTGTAAAAGTATATTAATTTCTAGTCAACCTGGGTCGTTCATTAGGTGGATGATTTGACAGTAGAAGTTATGTTTAGTTTAGGTTTTTTTGCCCTAGAAGGCAACCCATCACTTGTATGAGGGTATTGTATTGCGGGTGTGTATTGTATGTGTATTCTCAGAGTGAGAAACATATAGGGAGGCTGTGAGAGAGAATAGAGGATATTATAGTGGATCTGTTGTAGATTGCATCTCTTCATTTTGCAGGATAATAGAAAGGAAGGACTGGTTTTTTGGGGTGGACGTAGCCCAAACTGGGTGAACCACGTATATCTGTGTCTCTATGCTTTTATGTGTTTTGTGTGCTTGTGCTTTCCACATATTTTATGTGTTGAATTTATATGTAATATATAATATTATAACACTTTCTTGACTGCATGACATTGTCCTCTTATTTGTTGACCGTGTCACATGTTGACTGCTATGTTGAGCTTGGATAGGAGTAGGAGGAGTCATTGTTGAGGAATTACTTGTTGCGGTCAATTCCTCTTTGTCTTCATGTCGTATACATGTTTTCACAGTGATTGTCTTCTATAAACTTCCATCCCATGCTTACTCTTCTATGAACTGGACATCTATGCAGATTATGACCTTTTTAGTTAATGTATTATAGAGCTTGTATGCCTTGGATTCATCATTATATCCAACAAATATGCATTTTCCCCCCCTGTTGTCCAACTTCTTCCTTAACTAATCTGGGACATGTGCATATGCCACACATCCAAACACTCTCATGAAAGTGACATTATCCTTTCTTCCACTCCATGCCTCTTTAGGAACCATATTCATAACACTTTTGGTTGGACAAATATTAATAACATATGTTGCACAAGCGACAACATCTGCCCTATAATCATTTGGAAAATTATTTTCCTTCAACATATTCCTTGCCATTTCCATAATGCTCTTATTTTTTCTTTCCACGACACCATTTTGATGAGATGTATACCTTGTTGTAAAAAAATTTTGAATTCCATGCTCTTTGAAAAAACGTAGGAAGTCATTTGAGACGTATTCCCCACCTTTTTTAGTCCTAAAGACTTTGATATAGTTTCCACTTTGCTTCTCGACAAGATCTTTGTATTGGTGGAAGTACTCAAACACTTCACCTTTTTTTTTTAGGAAGTAGACCCATGTATTCCTTTTATAATCATCTATGAAAGTCAAAATATAATAATTGCACCCAATTGATGGTGTCTACATTGGTCCACATAAATCCGAATGGAAAATCTCGAAGGGTGTCTTTTCCCTTATTGACTTTCCTATTGGAAATGATTCTCTATGTTGGTTTCCCAAGATGCATCCTTCACATAGGCTGTCCAGTTTTTCAATGAGTGGAAATCCATTCACCATGTGTTTCCTGTGCAACAAATTCAAACCTCCAAAATTGATATGACCAAATCTCAAATTCCATAACCATTTTTCTTCTTTGACTTATGCTTGAAAGTTTACTTGTGTGACGACTGCTACATTTCTTTCATTCTCTTGTGAATTCATTAATACTTGTGCTTGATCACCTTCTTCCTTTTAATTTGGTTTTAACTTGAGAGTCAACATTCTATTGTTTTTCATCTAAACTTTTGCAATCAACTTTCTGCTTGGAGACTTATCTAAAATTATGCACTTGTCATTGTTTGAAAAAGACATTGTAGCCCTTTTTCATGAGTTTTCCAATGCTTATGAAGTTATTCTTCAAACTAGGGACAAAATAAACATATGAAATATATGTATTCTCTCCCTTCTTTGTTAGAATGTTGATTCTTCCTTTTCCCATGACAAATAATTTGTTATCAGTCCCTAATGTCACTTCTGATTTCACACTTTCATCTAAATTGGAAAACATTTCTATGTTCCCATTCATGTGGTTGCTACACCCGAAATCCAAAAACCGTACATCCGCTTGTTTTTCTTGTGCTACATTACAAGCTAAAAACATGCTATCATTGTTATGATTTTCCTTTTCGAAATTTGCACTTATTTTGTTACTTATATCATGTTGTTTCTTTCTACATTCATTTGCATAATGACCATACTTCTTACAATAATGACATTGAACTTGAGATTTATCATACCTCTGACCTCATGCTTGATTTTTGCTTGGGACTTCACTTGGATTTTGATTGTTGCCCCTTCCACTTGAGCTTGAAATTTTTCATCTTCAGCTCTGTGTGGGATTCTTCCTTTTCCTCTAGAATTTTATCTTCCTCTACCTCTACCTTCACCAAATGAAACTTGTGTCTTAAAGGCATGCTCCAATGATGATTTTCTTGCTCTATTTCATCTATGTTCATGATAAATCGATGATGCATGAAGCTGATCCACTGAAAAACTATGAGAGATATTTTGTCATTTCTATGGCCACAATAATGGCATCAAATCTTACTGGAATACTTCTCAAAACTTTCTCAACTATTCTCCTTTCCTCAAGTGTCTCACCATGAGACCTGATTTGAGTAACTAGTCTAATTACATGTGTAAAAAAGGAGTCTACATTCTTAGACTCTTTCATACAAATTGTCTCAAAACCTTTTCTCAACATTTTTAGTTTTGTTGTCTTCACCTTTTCCATTCTTGTAGGAATTGTTTTGGTCGACGAGTTGGAAAAACAGATATGACAATTTTGGTGCAAAATTTTCAGAAGCTAATCATAGATCTAGATTATTTGCATAGAAATAGTCAATTTCAAAAAAGAAATTAGTTGAATTGGAGTCCAGATGAGGGAGATATTGTTGATTTAAAATCAATGGTGTTGCAGAAATTGTTCTAACGACAATTTTTGGACAATGGTTTTGATGATTTTTTTTGAGGTTTTTGATGTATAATTTCAAACAAATAATTATATATCTAAGCTCCCCTTTAAAAATAATCCAATTTCAAAAAAAAAAATCGGTCCAATCAGAGTCTCGATGAGGGAGTTATCGCTGAGTTAAAATCAACCAGTTTTCAAAAAAATTGTAACGGTGGGACAAGTGCAGTGCAGATCTGAGTTTCCAGAGTCCCTAGATCGGAATTTTAGCCTCTGCGAAAGATGTAGAATGATTATTCCATTTTCGAAAACATGTTACAATAAGGATTCTGAACCATATTGAGAGAGTTGTGGCCATTTTAAATTTTTGCCCAATCGTAAGTCATTTCTAAAAACCCTCACTCTATTTTTATGGGTTCTAGCATGATATAATTTACAGGAAAAGATGATGACCTAACTATTGAAAAATTCTTCAAAGAGAAAAAGCTAAAATTAAAGAAATTATGGAGATCTTTCTGACCCCTCACTTTTAAAGTTGAGGCTACCACATGGTGGTACTCACTTAACACAAAACAGTTGGAAAACCTTACTGATGAAGAATTGGAAAAAATCCTTTTGGAAAAATGCTCTCATACTAGAAATCAGGAAATTTAGAGAAATAAAGGTTTATTTTCTACAGGTAACTCCTTATTACAGGTCAATGGAGGTATTCAACAGAAGAAGATCATTGTGTCTATCAACCCAAGTTGCAAGCATAATTTTATCAAAGTTAATGTGGCAAGACAATTACAAGTTTCAACAAAACATTTTGCAAAAACGCAGGTTGATAATGAGGAGGCACAAATTTATAAAAATTTAAAGATTTATATGGATAAGTATGTGTTGCATTCTGAATTTTATACTTCAGATATGGATAATGTGGATGTTGTTTTGGGACACCCTTGGATGGAATCTGTTGGTACTGTCAATATTAATGTATAGAAGAAATTCATGAAGCTCTGGTATAAAAAGAAGAAAATTACATTGCGAGATATTTCCATTAGAAACTAGGCAGAGAATGGAGATGCAGAAGCACAAATATCTAACGACACTGACACATCAAATGATGAACCTTTCATGGTTGAAAATCAAACACAAACATCAAACCAGATACTAGAAAAAGTTTTGGACATCACTCAGACACCAACAGTGGAGGTACCAGAAAAAGCACTAGACACCACTCAGGCACCAATATTAGCAGAATTAACGAAATATCCTCCACCAGTTCAATCTTCAGCATATCACCACCCACATCACCCAGCAAGACAACAACCAACAAGATATAAAAGAGTTAGCAACAAGGACAACAACCAACGACCCACCCACAACACATCAATGCAGAGGAACCACTAGAACTAGCGTCCATCTCAAGCAAGTGAGGCACTAGCTAGATCGAGTGCTCACTTTTCACTAGGATGGCTCAATGCACGTGCATGGTACCAGTGGACTACTCTTTTGAGTAGATCTTATTATTTGTGTTCTTCTCATGTTTCGGGGACATAACATGTTGAAGGGGGGTGGAATGTAGTATACCTAGGGGGGATAATATGGGGGATTGCTAGGGTGATCATATGGGATATAGAGGAAGGTATCCAAGGAAATAATGTAATGTAAGGATAATAAATACATGGGCCATAATTAATAAATAAAGTGGTTAACTCATATTATGCAAGGGGCCACAAGTAGTTAGTAAATAATGTAATAATGAGGATGCCAAAGATTATTGCATTGACAAGCATATGGCTTGTCGAGTGATCTCCTTCCTTAAGGATTAGTTGTATGATGTTACCCTACCTCGAGGGTTTTATTATTAATAAAGATCTGAAGTTTTTATACTTTTTTCTTGAAGTTATTGGGCATATTTTATATTGTTATTATATTTTCAGGTCAGATCTATTACATAGGTTGCTTGGAGGGTATCCCATGCTTGCTTGGAGTTTGTTGTTGTTGCAATCCTTGGGAAAATACTTTCATGAAGTGCTTGAAAAATGTATAACATTGCTTTTGAGCCTTTCTCCTTGTTGTCTCTCAACAAATATTTTTCTGCTTGTATCGAAGGATTGTATGTTGTTGCATCTGCTAGTTCTTGGAACCCATTCTCTACCAATTCCCAAATATTTTGAGAAAAAAAAACATGGCCTTTATTGTTATAGCCCAATAATCATAATTTTTGCCATTGAACTGAGGTATTTGTGGATTAGTCAAGCTTTTCCTTGAAGTTATCATTTTTTTCTGTTAAAAAAAACTTTCTCCAATGCTTTCGAAACAAACTTTAAGTTTCAGTAAAATACTTGGTTTTAGCTGATAAAATTTTACATAATATCATGTTAAAGTGTTAAAAATTAAAAACATAGGATTCTTCCTCAACACACAGTGAGTCACTGAGAGATCTTACTCAAGACAACAAAGCAAATCACAGTTGACTTGGGCAACTTAAATGAAGCGAAAATGAAGCTAAATACTTAAAAATTTACAATGAGTTAAACAATGTAAAACAAAGTAAATTGGAGCAAAAATTTACAAGAAGTTCAATATATATTGAAAAACTTGAAATACATTCATATGGAATATGCAGCTACTTCATCAAGTAAAACCAAATTCTTATGGAGATTTACACTTTACAGGAGTTGGATAACTCTCTATAAAATAGAACACTTCTCATACTTACATCAGCCACTATGCATGAGGCCAATATATACATGTATATTCAAAATATATATTTTCAACACATTAATTCATGATAGAGTCAAAACATTAAAACACAATATAAACCATTGTACAATAATATTTTTCTGAACTTGCTGAGGTTGAAGACAATAAATAACATTTGGGAAATAAATGCTCAGATTTCCATTTAAGCCCATGCCTTTTCTTACAAACAAAATCCACAACCTGCAGTGTACTTGGTTGATTTACAAATATCTGTGAGTATAATAAGTAGTGCGGTGATCGAGATAAATTTTCCAACAAAATGGAGACCTTCATTAAAATATAAAGACTGTACTTTTAATATTGCTGTCTTTTTTAATCAGTTTATATTTCAAGCCGTTTTCTGTAATCACATTTTTCACAGATCTATTAAATCCTTGCCGGAAAAAAGGAGTAATATTATTGGATGAAGCCATAATTGTGATAGTTTTTTTGAAACATACGAAAGCACTGAAAATAAAGATGGAAGGTGCAACATGGAAAAAGTTTTAACAATAAAAAGTTTTGAGGCACAATAATTTGGTACATGATTGTAAGGGATGAGAGATGTCCATGCAAATGTAACTACTTCTTAGTGAGTTTTTTCTTATTGAAAAAAGGGTTGCAATATATTGCCAGCAGATGAAAAAAATCGCACCATCCCAACGTCTTAGTTTAAATACTCTGATTCAGAGAGTGCCAACTTTATCGCTATACCATATCCGAAGATGGGGCGTATTAATTATAAAGTTTTCCAACGATCCGAACACAATTCATTATCTTCTAAAAATGAATCAATGCCAACTTTATCACTATACCATATACGAAGATGGGACGTATTAATTATAAAGTTTTTCAATGATCCCAACATAATTCATTATCTTCTAAAAATTTTCCGTGTAAATGAAAAAATGCAGAAAAGGATAATTAGGAATTTTTCAATATAGATGGAAAAACATTACAAGAGGACGATTTGTTAATTGATATGTAACCAGTACAAAGCAATTCGATCCTTATACGGATAAAATGTGAACTTTTTAATTATCACACGACAATAACGAAGACAATAGAAGCAAAAAAAATACAACTATAACTTTTATTTTGCGCATAAGTCCTAAAATCTAGTTGAAATCGGTCTTCAAAACAGAATTGCCGAGAAAATTAATCCAGTCAAGAAAGGGCCGATGGCAGCCGGGGCAAAGGTGCCTGCGGAGGAAACTTTAACGGGGCTTGAAGTGGCCTTTGCCATGCTCGGATTAGTTTTGTCGGCGGTATCTGTCGACGGAACCTTGCGGCTTTAAATAGTCGCTGGCGAACTAACCGGGGGGATTGGAACGCCGGAAGCTACAAAATAAATAAAAAAAAGAGCATTTCAGTATATCGTCGTATTTTAGTATTTACACCATATGGGAAAACATTAGAAAGAAATTAAAATTTTTGGACCTTTGCATTGGCTGACGGGTGGCGTGGTGACTTTGCAGGCCTTGGGCAGGGCGAGTGCCAGCGTCTGATTAATGGTAATGCCCACCGTATTGCCGCCCGTGAGTAGCTGGCAGAGACAGACCGGGTTCGTCTTCACAACGCTAGCCAGGCCAGTGCAACAGCTTTGAGACGGTTCGGCGGCGCTGCCCGTCACGTAGCTGATACACGACGCTAAACTTATCGTGGCACTCGAACAGCCTGACGGTGTCTGAGCGACAGCGACGTGCGTGACGGCCGGGAGCGCGAGAAGCAGCAGTAGCAGAGGAAGGCACATTGCGGCAATTGACGGCATTTTGTTATCCGTATTTCCTGCCATTGACGTGAAAATGACAGTGGGAAATTAACAGCGCCGTTTGCTGGGAAATTAAGTAATTCACAGGTGGTCTGGTAATTGTGATGCCCGCGAAAGGGGTTTTTGAAGGCGGGGCAGATCACGTTCAGCCGTCGATTTCCAAGCATCTGCTACACGAAATAATTACTGATGGCCAAACCCAAAACTCATTCTCGCATTTTTTTTATCGATTTCCATTCTATTTGATTAGGTGGAGCAGGTAGCCGTTGTTTGTAACTTTGTTTATGAGTTTTTATGTCTTTCGGGTTTTAGTAAACTTGTTATGATAGGATTTCCTATTCTAGCAGAGTAAGAATTTATCTGGATGTTACGTTAAAGAATGACGCGTAAGTTTGTTCATCTCTCTGTTTGAGCTTTTCTTCATCACATATCAAATACGGCTACCAACAACAAAGTGCCAACCATTCAGTGTCAAAATTGTATTGCTTTACTTCCGTGCATGCGCACACTCAACGGGGGACTGCCAACCGTCGCCACAGTAGTTATGAATGTTCACTGTTATTATTATCTTTAGGTGTAACTATGTATGTACCTGCTCAAGGAAGGTTCAACTCGATAATTTATTGGGTGTGGGGTTTATTCTTCATCCAACCTTGTTCAAACCTCATAGTGGTGTAATGTGTAGAAATTCATATGATGTTACAGAAAAATAAATGATTACCATTTACGCAAACCCATTCACTTTCAACCACGTGATGCTCATTCTTGTAACTTGTAACTCGATAATTTATTAGGTGTGGGGTTTATTCTTCATCTAACTATGTTCAAACCTCATAGTCGTGACCATATATATACTGTGTAGTGTTGAAAAATTCACTGTTATTCATATGATGTTACAAGAAAATAAATGATTACCATTTACGCAAACCATTCACTTTCAACCACGTGATGTTCATTCTTGTAACTTGTAATGGAAATTGAAATGTAATTTATGTACACTGCACTTAATAGAAATTGAAATGTAAAAAGAGCTGGAGTGGTTGTGTTCTAATTTGTTAATATTTTATTCTTTAACTATTTGTTCATATTTTATTCCTTACGGAATATATATTATGTTTTCATTTTCATAATTTATTAGGTGTTTTTGTATTGGAATTGACCTTCTACCATTTCAATTTTATTTTTAGAAAAATTAAATGAATAATGGACATCTCATTTCCATCGTCGTTAGAAATTTTCAAAAATATAATAAACATATTTGTTTATTTACTTAATCATTTTTATATTTATTAGGTATTGGATCTTTATAATAAACACATTTGTTTATTTACTCAATCATTTTTATTAGGCATGGGATCTTTTTAAGAGTCGATTGTTAGCTAGGTAATTCTTGGAGGTAGGTAATTTTTGGAGGCTAAAGAAGGTTAGGATTAACTTAATTTAAATATATTATCTTTTATTTGTGGATGTGTTTTCACTAAAATAGGACTTTGATAGGCTCTTCATCAGACTACCTCAGTGTAACTATTTCAAACCAATCTTTTGGTTGAGGCTTAGCCTCCTCAGCTTGAGAGGGCTCTCTCAAGGGTTATTGATTTTGTATAAAGATAGATGGCTAACTCTATGGTTTGTGGTTTTGTATGTTTGCGGGTTGAAAGATGAAGACAAGTTATCATTGGGTTATGGAGTCAGTGATAGGGATAAGATAACAAAATAACTCTTCTTATAAACTGAGGCTTGTATATACTTCAATGAAAAAGGTAGTACATTCATAAAGGTCTCAATAACTTAAGGTTCAACGGAAGTCAGAGCATGTGTGCATGAATTCTGAGTAATGATACCTCAAGGTACTGAAAATAAAGTATTTAGAAGAGATTCATCAAAGCTTAACACCTAAAGGAAGTCAGAGCATGAATAACATGAATTCTGAGTAATAAGTCTTTAAACATTGAAGAAAAACATCCAAAGATAAGACCAAAGAGCTCAATTCACCATAAATCAACACTTGAAGGAAGTTAGAGCATGTTCCCATGAATTTTGAGTATTAAGCATCAAAACTATGGAAGTAAAACATATGAGAGAAGAAATAAAGCTCACTGAAGTATAATAAGAACCTCAGCTTCAGAAAAATTCACTCTGTTTCTGTATATATCAATATGCTCAAAGCATTTACAAAAGTAGTTGTTTTGATTACATTTTCCCCCTTGATGCTGAGTTGCTTCAATAGCATTGACACCCATTTCTTGCTTGGAAGGAGAAATTTTAGATTTGGAAGCTTTCCTTGGTGATAGGATATCAAGTTCATATCCATTCATGAACATAAATGAAGCCCATTCTCTGTTTAGTTTGTTTAGTTCCTCCAAGACTAGCAATTTCATCAATCCATGATGAAAAGTAGAAGTTTCATTCCTTTCAGGCTTTCCTTGTACCTTATTTGCCATCTTCACGAGACTTCTAAAGAGATAGAATGGGCTATCTATGAGTTTCTTCCTTGTAAAATGAATCAATAATTTTAAATGATACATATATATGGTTTGAAAATGCCCTTCACATGTAAAATACTTTTGTATGACTATTAGCAGTTTAGAAAATTCATCTTTAAGACAGCTCCTAGGAATTCCTTCATTCATTTTGATTCCTACATGTTCTGGTTTCAAATATTCATCACAAAATTTGAAGTCAAATTTGGTGGCTTTAAACCACTCCTCTCCAACCCTGGGAATCCCTGTTACTTTAGATATACTGTCCGGTGAAATTGGGACATGGAGACAGCCTACCTTTGTAAATGTTCCTCTGAAATTGGCCACAAAATCTCATGACACCTGTGGATGATGCCCTTGCAATTTCTGAATGAATTCGATGCATCCTGCCTTTGTAAACAACTCTATGAAATATTCATTTTCTAAAACCAAGTCTAGAGTTGTAGGTTCATAGCAGAATGGTATACCTCCTTTGTAAGCTTTATTGGGTGTAGCTGTAGCCATTCCTAGTGTGATGAAATGGTGGCTTACCTTACCTCTTTACACCTGTTCAGGATAGAACGCTTGATAACAGAAAGCAACTAAAATGGCATGAGACTAATACAATTGACAAGGGTTTTTACAGGGTAGCTTCCTGACAGAGAGATGCTTTAGCAACGAAATATGAGTGCGGAAAGATAAAACAGAAAGTATGAGAGTGGAATGAGAGGATGTATAAACAAATGATGACTGACATGGAAAGCTTTTAAAATGATGGTTTAAATCTGGGCAGCAGGTTCTTGCAACACTAAATCATTCATCATTATTCTTCAAATCGTTAAAGATTGGCAGAGATTTCGTAGCATGTTTCATTTTACAAGAGTCAGATTTTCTATGAAACTATTAGGTGTTTCCGTAGCAAATCCTGTTAATTTCCTGCTATATTCGTTGCGGACTTAGAAAATTTCGTAACAGATGGCAAAATTTCGGACTTGTGGTCATTTCCAAGTGTCAACTCAAAACATACTCCTCTGATGTGAATTGGACTCATTTCTAAAACCTTAACCTAGGTTTAAAAAATTTAAATACACCATAAAATTCATCATTTTATGATATTTTGCAATCTAAGAAATCTAAAGGAGTATTATGGCTGATTTTCAAGTGTCAGATTTTGAAAATTTATGGACTGATAACAGGCTGGAAAGGTAATTATTGGAGGCTAAAGAAGGCTAATATTAACTTAATTTAAACATATTATCTCTCTTTGTGGATGTAATTCTTGAATGTAATTGTTGACTATATAATTTAAGGTAGTTTATTTATTTAATAGTTTTGGTAGTGTAGCACTATACATGCATAAGTAATAGTTTGTAATAATGAGTTACTTGAGTCAAAGGAGTACTTTTGTATATTCTCCATGTAACAAGCTTTTGGTGTGGTGTGGTAAAGTGGTATATTAATGTGAGAATAACTCTCAAGCTCCATTGGTTTTTCAATGTGGGTAACTTTACTGTGTTTTTTTCGCTCTTCCTCTTAAATTTTGGCCTAGTATTAGAGCCATAGCTTGATCCATCAAGCTAAAGAGAGCCTCTAAAAAAGGAAGTCTCGTTGCATATTATTTTTTTGTATTGGAGTTTTTATGTTTGTCTAGAGCGAATTTGTAGATTTTCCCAATCGACAGTTAAGGTGCCTTAGCTTTCAATGATTCTTTTAGTAGGGGTAGTCATTTATGTTGTAAACATTGATCAAGCACTATCAAGAGAGGAGTAGCTACCAATTTTTACGAAGGAGAAGCCAAAGAGGGGCCACCAAAGGTACAAGCCACCCTAGTTGAGTTTTGTATTTCTCTAACCCATGTTGTGTTAAGAGACCCAAGAGAGAGTTGTAGCTTGATCTCGTTGTCAAGAGAAGGAGCAACCATGGTATCAGGTAGTAAAAATGAAAAAATAAACCTACATTCCAAACCCATAAATCCACCTTCGCTTTTCCTCTATCATTAAAAGAGGAGACCTATACACCAAACTTGAGTTGGGGTTTCTTTATGAAGTTGTGCCTCCTATGTAAGTCTAGTTTTCTTTATGGACCCACCATCAAGTTTGATCGCAGTGGTATTTTTTTGTGGAGCCAACATCATAATTCCCATTTCTTTGTAGTTATCAGAGTTTCTATTGTAAGTAAGTGAAATCTACTCACACCGAGATTTTAGAGTTTTAGTGAGTTGAAAATTGAGGAGAAGCCCCCCAATTCATAGCAAGGGGGGTTTCTTACAGAAGTGTGTCATAGATTCCACTAGCAATTAGAACACATAGGGTCCCATAATAATTGGTACAAATTATGCAATGTGGGAAATTAATACGAAGATATTTTTGAAGAATTTGGATTGTTAGGAAGTAGTGGTCACAAAATATAAAAAACCTAAAACGACAGACATAACAACAATGAAAAAATCCCAAATAAATGCTTCAACATATTTTAAAAAAAAGGATTTAAGAGAACTATGGAATATGCACAATGAATTTGAAGACTCTATATTCCCTAATGTTATAACCCTATTTGCCACTCCATTATAGTGAGAGAAACCCAATATCAAATTACCTCAGTTATTTGGCTAAAATGCATCCCTTTTCACTGTTTCTTTTACTTATGTGAGATTTATCCATTGATGAAAGGGTGAAATTACAGAATTGAGCAATTTCTCATAATTAATTTTCCAAAAGATTGTAATTATGAGATAACAATTATTTCACAACTGAGATAATTGAGAAAAATCTCATAATTGTGAAAAAATTTCCAAATTTTCCCATTCCCAAGGAGATAAACTGGACCCACTTGTGTAGGAGTTGGCTAGGGGTCCATTATTGTAGAATTTTCCCAACTTCTCAATCCCCTATGTGTTTATATACATTCTCCCAAAGGATGTAATGAGCCTATATAATCTCACAAAGAGGAAAGGGTGGGGAGGAGAGTATCCAAACTATAGGACGAGAGCTCTGTTGTTTTGGGAGAGCTAGTCTTGAAGAGATTGTGAGGTCTTAGTGTTATGTGAGTGCTCCTCTTGCTCATTCATTGGTTCTAGTGGGGAAACTCTGTTGGATCGTAGAGAGGAGACGCTAGAGTGAAGGTATATAAATGTTGTACCATCTTTATGAGATTAATGAATATCTATGTTCTCTGCCTTACATGATTGTGTTTCAGATCTTGTGATTGGTTTATGTTATCGTTTATCTAACGATATTCCAAGGAAGATCTCTTTTCATCTACAAGTGTTTATTTTTGTGTGAAGGTGTTGAGATCAGAAGAAGATTGAGTAGATCACTCATGTGGAGCACAAGAATTATGCTAAGAACTCAAGATATGTCCCCAAACTTCGAGGAGGCGAGGTATTATTCTCTTCCTCATAGTGTAAATCCAATTACATGCTTCTTATTGAATCATATGGGATTGATATATTTTTTATCTTCTTAGTCATGCCTTTTTCTATCTCATGAGCTATCAGACACTAGATCATGGAGCAACAACTCCTTGTGATTTCCATTGCAATAGAACTGGTGCTTCCAATGAGAGCACACTCGCTTTTGTGTCCTCTTTGCCTTAGATCATGATGAGATCCTCTTGTTTTTTATCTGCTGAGCTTCCTTGTATTTTTTTTACTATTTTCAACTATTTTTTCAGAATTTATATCTTTTTGCTTCAAATATGAGTTGATCTTAGATTTGAAGTGTTTTTTTTTTCTTTTATACGAGAGAATAATAGATCATGGATTTAAAATAAAAATTTGAAATTTTCTATATAGAATGTGATTGAATTAATCATAGATCTAGATTCCTCTCAGAATTTCATCCAAAAAAAATCACTCAAAATGGACTATGTTTGAGGGAGTTATGACCAGTTGAAATTGACCAGTCTGTTTTTTTGTTTTTTTGTTTTCGTCCTCACTCGGGGCTGATTTTTCGATTCGTTTATGTTATTTGCTGTACAAATTTGAGTAAAATTAATTACATATATTTATTCCTCTTTAAAATTTACCTTAAAACAAAAAAATCACCTGAAATGAAGTTCGTATGAGGAAGATATTTCTGATTGAAAATTCAGCCTATTTTCTATCTGTTTTTCCCAATTTTCAAGTTTTCTTGAGCTTATTTGCTTAAATTTTCAGGTTTTTTCTTTTCTTTAGAACTTTTTGATCTATTGGAGATTTATTGGATCTATTTTTTGTTGTTGTTGATAGTTGTTGATCTTTGTCATATTTGAGCCATTTTTTATTCATTGGTTGGGGTCTTCCATTACTTATGTTTTTCAAGGTTCCCTTGAAGGATTCTTTATGTGATTTGGTTGAGGACTAGTGTTCTCATCTATAGATATCAGTTTCAAATTTGTTTGGTTTCTTTTGGTGACTGCTTGGATTTGTTCCATATCTCACTTTCAGATCTTTGTGTCCTTTCTGCAATTTTTTGTCACTTGTTTTTTAGTGATCTCTTTGATATTTTGGCCATTTGTGTCACAAACTGTGGTGTTGTGACCGGTTGTGCAGTAGTCATTTTAAAAATTTATGTTGAGTGTATTTTGTCATATTTTATCGCCTTCATTAGATCTTGCTTAGGCCTTCTTGCCTTTAGGGTTTGGTTTAGTCCTTTGTTGAAAATTGGCCCTCGTTGAGCCATTGTGTTGTAGCCCTAGCTTGATTAAAATTGCCTTCTTTTGTTTTCACTTTGGCTTTCATTTTGATTTCTTTGAGTGTTTTTTATTGGGCTTTGTATCTCTAGTTGTTTCTCTTTTGGAGTGTTTTATGTTCTTGCTTGGGAGACTTGTTTTGGTCTCTTTCTCGTATTGATTTTTGGTGTGTTTTTGGGTCATTAATTCAAATTCTTGGGATATTTTTCATTTATGAATATTTAGTGAAAAGTGCATCTTAGTAGGTATTGGTGTGTTAGATAATCTCTTTCCCTCTTGTAGCTAGCATTACTCGAATTGAAAACGAAAAAATTTCATATAAATGCAATAGGGTGACTAACTAAGAGTCCTACCCACCATTTCAGTTTCACGTCACTTCCCACTTGTGTAAACAACAACCATTAAAATTAACGCAATAATAAAATCAACTCGAGTCATCATTGATTTTTACTGGTAGTACACAAACACTAGATTAGGCCGGGGTCTTGAAGATAGCAGTGTGAGTTAACCACTCCAAGACCACAAAATCAACTTAGCAGCTTGTGGTTATAGGGAGTAAAATCCATATGCAGTAGTGCGGTCTGGGAAAACCTCCTAAAAAAATGGTTAAGTACAAGCTCACACTTGGGATAAACGTGGTGACATGACCCATTTCGCTTAGTTTCGAGTGGAATGATATAGCGGAATTGGCACGCATACAAATGTTGATTTATCACTTGGAGACCACTTGGGAGGTAACTCTCAAGGGGGTTTTGGCCTTGAATTCTTCTGGGGTTAATTTTCCTACCCTTGTGTGTTTATTTGTCTTATGACTGCCCCCCTAGGTCATGTTATTGTACGTGGTGACCATAGTGACATTCCTTTCTAGGCCTCATACACAGGTGCAGGGTCAAGATCATCTTCTCTATACCTCGAATAGATATTAATCATACTCTCTAATTCCTCTCAAGGGGTGTTCCACATCTTGTGGGAGCACTTGTGTCGAGTTCGCAGCTAAAAGGGTTGTGAATTAGGTCGCTAGTATAACGGTTACACCGCTGAATTATTTGTATTATGTTTGTGTGTGTTATCTTTTGGGAAGTTTCTAGAGTGTGTTGTTTGGTCCAAGTATGTAGTTTGGCCTTAAGGGTGTTTGTAGTAAATTAATTGTGTTTTATTTATTATCACCTTGGCTAAATTTGTTTGTCGACATTCACGATGTCTTCAAGGTTTACTTCTTGAATGAAGTGGACTTATTTCTCCTTCACAGAGAGTTCTTGTCGGTGCTCGTGACTTAGACCATCACATAGTGTTGGAATCTGTGTATGGCCCCATTGATAGTGATCTAGTTTCTATTGATACTTTGGCAGAAGACTCTCATGCTCCTGCCAATCCACCTTTGACGGATCCTTTAGGGCCTACCTTACTATGGCTGAATCCTGATGGTTCTACACTAGCTTACACTTACGTGCCTTTATCTACCATGTACCCTATGGCGGATTCTAAGTCTTCATTACCATTTGTATTAGTAGTATCGGCTACCATGACAGTACTGCCACCTCTTAACATGGTTATTCCTACTCCTCTGTATACATCTCTCACTTCTACCTAGGGCATTCCACCAATCTCATCTATGGCTCCCACTAGTTTCCTGAATTTTTTTGTGCCCACACCCTCCTCTATACCGACTATGGTACACCAGCCTAGTCAGCTAGTAGGTCCAAGAATTTACACAGTGTCATTTTCCCAACCAACTATTCCTATTCCTCAGTTAGGCATGGTTACTTCTGGGAATCTGTGGGGGGGATTGCTAGTTGTCCCTAGTCAGCCTAGGGGAAATGTAGCTTCTAGTATGACACAAGCTTGGTATAGTTTTCTCTTTGGAAGGAAGCCACCTACTATTAATTTTACTGGAGGGGCTGCTATACCTGGTGGCAACCTCGCTGCTATTATCGTGTCTTACCTGGGTCATTCCCCTTATATTGGTCCAACTGTTTCGTTTGGTCCTTATTTTCACCATAGGTACAACCCCATTAGAAGTCATGCCTTTGGGGGTCCATTGTTCTCTGGAGGCTTTTACGCAAAGGGGAAACATCCATCTACTAGTTACACTAGCCCACAACAACCATTTGTTGAGGCGAAATATTTTCACCACCAGTAAACACATTCATCTAATCCATTTATGGGGGGACCACAAGATTGGTTAGGGATTTTTCCTTCCTATGACCCATTCAATAAAATTAAAAATCCATTACTATCCTCTCTCAATTTATCAGATTACTCTAAACTGACTAATGAACTCATTTTTCATGATTTCTGGTGGGCCACCTATGCCCGCCAAATTAGCATATGATATTCCTGAGTTTGAAGGGAAGCCTAGGAATAATTTGTCCACTCACATCACCACCTAACATCTATGGTGTTAATATAATTCTATGGTGGATCATTTTGCTAAAAATCGCTTATTCTAAATAACGTTAACCGGGGATGCTACCAAGTGGTACATTGAGTTAGACATTGCTGCATCCTATGATGATTTTTCCTTTTTATCTCAAACTTTTATGACACATTTCCAGTTACCAATTTTCTATAATCTTGACTCTAACCTTTTGTCCAACTTCAAACAAGATGATTTCATGCTTATTTTTATCACATTCATGAGTGGCATCATCATAATGGGTTGGTACGAACCAAGTTACCTGATGAAATTCTTCGTAAATGGTTCATTAGATCACTCTGACCAAAAATTGCTAAAGATGTGTCCATGTTTCAAGTTGTTACTAAGGAGCATGCTATTATAGTTGCCCAACAGTTGGATCTCATATATTCATAGTGCATTACGTTGTACAAAGTTTTTCCCAATGCCCCTAGGCCTTCCACTAACCCACCTAAACATGTTCTTGACCCACACGTCCATGGCGTGATTGGGTCTCTTTCCAATCCCATGGGAAAACTTCCTGACCATATTGGGAAATTGATTGTTACCTCTCAAGCCCTAGTAAGTGCGTATGGATATACTAAATCGCCCCTCCTGAGCAGTCCACCAATGTTCTTATGGTGAAGTACACTCAACCAAAGAACAACTATCAAACAGGTGGTAAAAGGAACAAGAATAATAAGAGAAATCAACAACAAAATCAAGCTGCCCAGGCGTCTAAAGAAAATCCTAAGAGTTAGGGAGGGGGCACCAATGAGTGTCGCTGTAAAGTCAATTTCCCCTGTAAAATTTTTCATGGAAATCACCTTACTCACAAATTTCCTCGGATGGATGAAGTCCATAGGCATCTTTCACCACCATCTACCCAACAACCTACTATTTTAACTCATCCATTCCCTACACAACCCTAGCGAAAAATGATTTCTCAACCTTTTCAACCTCTGCAAGGGGGAAACGAGGGGTGATATACCTATCCCCCTCACAGTTCAGTCGTCTTTATGTGCAAAGAAGATGTCAACGTGACCACGTGAGCTAAGTCTTATGATGCCCTTGAGTTGAGTTCTCATTCTAAGGACTCACTAGCTCCACCTTCCACTAGACCTCTCACTTTAGATAAGCCTATGGAACTTGTGTATATCCCCCCCAAGGGTGTTTTACATAAGACAACAAACAACCCTACTATCAAGGCTATTCAACATTATAGTATTGTTGAAGATCTTGCCCAAGCACCTTGTGCCTGTCTTCTTTGGAGGTCTTACAAAGCTGTCCTCAGCAACAAAAAGCCTTTTTTTCTGCCATTGGTGGAGTTGACTTATGTGACTATGGTGTCATTGATTTCAATTCCAAGAAATATACCCCTCATATTTCCCATAAAATTTCTTTCCAGATCATAGTGCGAGTTTCCCATAAGAATATCCATCACAATCTCGAAGATGAGAGCTCTTTGTTACACAGTAATTTTTCACCTTGTTCACTTCCCATCCATGATCCTAAAGTGCCCTAAGATAATAGTTGTGTAGTGTATCTACCATGGAAAATACATCATGACATCCCGTAAAGATTAACAGAAATACTCCTTGAATATTTTCTGAAGGAGCTCAACTCAAACCCTAAATTTATGGATCATCACTATTTTCCAGTTGTCTGCATGTGCTGATGGCAGGTTGCACATTTTGTACTGGCACTCTTCTGGTGGGAAAAACCACGTTGATCCCTTTTTGGAAATATTTCCTCAAATGGAGGAGAATATCTGTGCACTAGAAGCTTCTAGAATGACGAGATGGATATGGTTCGGTGGAGATACAGTTGAGCTCTCTCATTTAGAGCTCTTGATCTTATCAATAGAGAATTTTCCTTTGAGAAGTGGGCCTTTCTTATTTTATGGATCCCTAACTCCTTCTCCCCACCTATAAATTAAACCCCATCCATCCACAACTAGTTAAAAATCGTTGGTCTTGCCTGATCATAATCCTTTGCATCCCTGTACTATGATAATGCCCAAATTTCCACATGGGAGAAGGATTGCTTGAAGAGCCCTAGTTTGGACTTGGACATCAACAAAAGGATGTCTCCAACATCAAGGCCATGGTTGTATGCTTCCTCTTTTCTACATTAGTAATACATTTGATGTTTTACTTTCCCTTTTTGTTTATATATCTATGCAAGTAGCCTAATCCTCCTTGATCTGTTAGGTAGTTTTTATTTGATGTATGTTAAGTGTCATATCATGTTTCTTTTTATTTCCTTTTGATCTCCTATAGGTATTCGAATTCCACAAGCAACGAGGATCAAACTTGAAGGATTGTGGATTCAAGGCCTTCACCAAAGGATTGGAAGATATCATCAGGAAGAGGTAGGTTCTCCTTCTTCTTCTTCCTTTTTGAATACAAGCTAGGAAAGGGTTCATTAGATAGTCTTGTGCGTTTCTAGACCCACTCCAGGGCTAGAGAGATCTCCTCTATCAACAGAGGGGATTTTATTCACAACAAAATTGGTGACTCTGCTGGGGAGCTATACCCTCTTTATCTCTACTTTTTTTATTTGGTTTTTTTATCAGTTTGACCGATCGGTAAGATCATTGTTTATTTAAGTCTATAGGTACCGATCGGTAAGATCATTGTTTATTTAAGTCTATAGGTTTGCATAGTGCTTGATTTTTTCCTTAGAGTGTCAAGTCTCGTTTGATTGTTGAAATTCTTTTTATTTTTTCTTTTATTTCCCACCCAATGCATTTTATGTCCTCACAGAAGCGGCGATAATGTTGTTTTATATAAAATAGTTGTGTTGATATTCCTTTTAGCACGATCTTTCCTTTCACAGGCATGTTGATCCCTGAGATTGGAAAAAAATAGTGTTTCCCTTTGATTTTCCAATGTGTCTTGGCCTCTAAGGTTTCTTTCTAGTCTGATATGATTAGGTAACACAGTGTTTAGCTTGATTTCCTTGCCTGAGTGATGCATTTGTCTCTTTGAACCTATTTGTGTTTGAGTGAAGTTGGACAATCCTTTAAGGTTTCTAGGTTAGTTATCCTTCACTTGCCACTTGTGTGTGTCTAAGAGCTCTACTACAATCATTCGAAACAATGTTTCATATTACTTTTGGCTTGCATTTGAAAAGTTGTTTTCATTTTCACTAGACCATTATTACACTTTGAAATCACCTTTGATTGATTCTCAAGCATACATCAAAATTTTTTTATTTTTTGTTTTGATTAGAAAAAAGTGAAATTCATTATCATTCAATTATTTTTGAAACAATTTGTTTTCCATTTGAAAAAGAGAAACTGAAATAAATTTTCATTTCATTATTTGTTTGTTTGGTTAAGATTGTACTTGATTAGTTCATTAATTTCATTAGTTTAAATTTAAGCATCCAAAGTGAGAGGAAAAAAAATGTTTAGTGCATATTAGTGAAGAAGAAGTGATTTCGTTTTCAGGAAGATTGCATTTGGGGATAGTGAAATTGAATTCATTTTAGAGTTGCATTTTAGTAATTTTGAGCTAGTTGGGGGGCATCAATGATTGTTGCATTGCTTGCTTGTTGCGTTCTTATTTCACTTTCTCCCTCATTAGTTTAGAGTTCATCGAAATGAAATGAATTCTTTATTTCATTTAGTTTCATTATAGGGATTCGGGTGACATTGTTATTGAGCCAAAAATTGAAGCATAATCAAAGATCAACTTTAAAATTTATTCATTTAACCTTAAGGATCATTTGGAATTAACACAAACATCTAGAGGTATAGGCTAGAGATGTGTTCTGGTATCATTAAGCTTAGAATCTATTTCTAACAATGTGTGTTACATTCCGGGGGTGATATACCATCCCACGTATGGAAGTATATGGGACTATAATCCACGTATGAAAATTATAAGGTGACACTCTCATCGAACGGTTACACATTAGACAACGCTAATGCAGATTGAGATCCCATGTATCGTCGAGTATAATTTGGGAGACCTCACTAGGTTGCAAAACTCCCATAGGTAACCGAGTTGGCCACCTTGTAGACATGATACACTGAACACAACATTCAGGGAGATTGGTTGCTATACATTAAGTCCTTGGTAGTTTATTTTATAATTTATTCTGCCAAGGTGTATATTGAAGTTCATGAATACCTGTTAATCCTTTATGCCTACATTACCCCTTTTTATTTTTCTTATTTTAATTCTAAAATAAACTTCCCACGATAACATCCTACCTATGCAGTGCTCTTGGCCTCATCTTTCTTGGTTAATTATACATATAATTGCTCAAAATTTACTCACATTTATCTTCGTCGATCTTTTTCTAAAGGTCGTCATGGTTGAATCTTTGAATTCGCCTCACTTCTCTTTTGAAGGAACATAAGAGCCTCCTCCTAAGATTCCACAATTTCCAACTAGACCCCTTGAAGCTCAAGTTTTTAAACTTGGAATTTCCATAAGTGTACAATCGATCTTGTCTTGAGCACCACCTGATGAGTGGATTTCATTGTCATATGAGGATCCCAAGTCGAAAAGTCATGAACCTTATGAAAATTTTATGGTATTTCATCCAAATCCTCTCTTCAATCCGCACGTGGTCTTTCTTGAATGACCGTATAGTTCTTTTAACGATCCTAGAGTTCCTCTTGGTGCTTCTCCTGTAGCATCTCGTACTAATGTTTGTCAGTTGTTTCCACAAGACATGGCATCGAATGCCAATGAAATTTCATTCATTAATACTCCTTAGAGTATTCCTCTGGAAACTTCTACATCCCATGTCCTAGAGGTTGAAATTGCATCTATGTTCCCTCTGGAATTTTTTCCGCATGTCTCCACTCCTCATGATGAAGGAAGTGGGATGAGTATTATCTCTAGTCAAGTCACATTTACACTTCCACTCGAGTATAATTTTCTCAGAAACCTTTTTTTAGGAAAATTTGGGGTTACATCCATGTTTCACAATCTTGTTTAGTCAATAGATGCTTCTCCATATTTTGGCCCATTTGTTTCAAATGAGGCTGTTGTTTCACAACCTGCATCACAACCTATAGTTTTTTTTCGGTCAAATGACCATTTTTCTAGGATCATCTACTCCCTTATCACTATCCACAATCATTGCAGTTCCACCTTTGAGTGGAAAATCTATGATTTTGTCTGTGTGTGGGGGGAAATCCCATCGTATATATGTACCTCCCTTTTTGGGTGGGGGGAATCTAAACTCTGGAATTATATCAAGGGCAGGACAACCTATTTCTAGTCTTAGTGGAACTTTTCTTTCATAGCCAACAAGTGTTGTCGTAGGAACCTCTCTATTGCTTGGTCACTCTACTTCGGCTCAACTTGTTTATCAACAACCCCATGTCTAGTATCCTTCCGTTGGACAACCCCATGTTCAACAACCGAACTTACAATATCAATATGTTCAACAACCGAATGTACAATATCAGTATGTTAAGAAACCAAACATATCTCAACAATATGTCTAGTAGCCCCAAAATCCATTGGGTGTAGTTGCGACTAATCTTGAGTTTGGTCCTTAAATCAAAACTAGTCCAAACCCTCTAGGTCAAACTATAACTTACCCTCATGTCCCTGGTGTCCAATACTAGAAAATACCTCAAGATCAATTCCAACAACCCTAGGAGGGAGCTTACATCTAGCAGGGTCCCTATCAATAGCCCTAGCAAGGTGCTTATGTTTAGCAAGGGCCTTATAAACATCCCCAACAAGGACCATACGTTCAAAAAAACTGCAAAAACATACCTATTAGCGACCCCAGCCACAACAAGGTCCCTACCAATAGTATATACCTTATCAACAGAAGTGGGGACATTTTGGGAAGTATGGTCAGAATCAACCCCAATGGGAGCATAACCCATACCAGCAAGGTTGGAACCCATAGATGGGTAACTTCCAAATACCTTTCAATCCTCATCACCCTCTGTTTCCATTCCTGGTTATGTTGGAACTTCCATATGTGTCTAAATTGACGAATGATCCCATCCAACAAATGTGGCATTGGCCTCTAGTTCCAGCTAAAATTCCTTTAGATTGTTTAAAGTTTGAAGGAAAATCTGGGGAATACCCCCAAGCTCATGTCATAACATACCATTTATGGTGCTCTTCCAACTCTTGGGTTGACGATTCGATTCGTCTGTGTCTTTACCAACACTCTTTGATAGGTGTTGTTCCCAAGTGGTACATTCAACTTCCTCATGGTGTCTACTACGATTTCAATACCTTGGCCATGGCCTTCCTCACCCATTTCCAGTTACATGTATTGTATGAGACTGACACCCATATATTGACATCTTTGAAGAAGTCATCTTCTACTCACATTTTGGATCATATTCATGAATCAAGGCACATACACTGCCTTATTAAATTCGAGATCCCTGATCAATTGTTCAGTGAGTGGTTCAAAAAAAATTGTTTCTAAAATCGCCAAATATCTCTTTATGTGTGGTTGTGTGTCAGAAGAGAAAGTCATCGCCCATGATCAATATCTATATTTGGTCTATTCCCAATCTGGAACCTTATATGAGCTTTTACCTGATGCATCGTGGCCTTCAACTAACTCAACATCATCCAAATCTCCTGATATGCCTCCTGTTGATGGCATCATTGGGACAATGGCCCATACTTATAGTGTACACTGAAGGCTTCTTTGAAGTCCAAGTCTACTCCTACCACTTCTCCCTCTTCTCCTTCGAACAATTCAAATAATATTGGTAAAACATTTGAGTTTAATGTTGTTCAATCTACCGTAGTCGACAAGTCCTCAAAACCTAAAAAAATAGGAAAGGTAAGACGAAATATGACAACCCCAAACAATATTCCTCTTAGTCATTTGATAACAAAACTTCCAAGGGTAGTCCCAAGTATCCTTGCTTGATATGTGATGATGATCATTACACCAAGGAATGTCCTTGGCGTGCCAACGTTTCCCGTCTTCTGAAGGGAACATCTGGGACCCCGACTATATTGAAAGAACCATTTCCTTCTCAGCAGATAAAAAATGATAGCTCAAACCCATTTTTCTGTATCCAAAAGCTCCTAAGTATTTATGGATGGTACAAAATCCATTTCTGTTGCCACCCGATAGAAAGAATACCCGATTCCTTCAAAAGCTCCCGTGAAAAATGATGTTTTAGATGTTCCTTCCTCTTCCACTCCTCCTAGTTATGGTCCTCTCCATATTGAGGGACCTAATAGTGATTCCATTGTCTGACCACCTCCTAAGGGCGTTCTTCTAAAATTGTCTTATAATTCGAACACGCGAGCTGCCCAGCATTATAACATTGTAGAGAATCTAGCTCAGGCACCTTCAAGGATTTCAACCTTGGAATTCCTTCACTTGTGCCCATCACAAAAAAGGAACTATTATCTGATATCGGAGGGATTGATCCAACTGATTCAAATATTATTACTCTCAACCTCGGGAATCATGTTCCTTGGCTCCCTTCATAGGTGGATTTCCTTATTGGATTCATTTTGATGGGTAAACCAATTCATTAGATTGTTGTTGATGAAGGTGCTTCCACATGCATCATGTATATTTCACACTGGAAAGCCATCGAATCTCCTTTATTAAGTCAGTCCCCTAATACCCTGGAAGCTTTCCATGACAGGGGCCCTCGACCATATGGTCTTCTCAAATCCTTGCCAATTCAGTTGAAGGGTAAAAAACTGAACTTGGAAGTAGAGGTGCTAGAGGCCAACCTCAATTACGACCTTCTGCTTGGACATAGTTGGACTCATTCCATGATTTGTGTGGTCTCTACCCTTTTGCACTTTTTATGCCTTCCTCATCAGTGGAATATTGTCACTGCTGAGTCTTCAACTGGAAACATCACGTACGTTGGGAATACCTATACTCCTTATGAGAGCATTGGGTCGGGTATTTTTAAGGACTCATCCCTAATGGGAGTGTTTCCACCTCCGCCTCCTAATGTAGGCTCTCTTAACATGATATCCTCTTGTCAAGATCCATATATTATTCCTAGTCCCGACTAGCTTCACAGTTTTGGTGATGTTATGCCCCTCAGCCCTACAGAAAAAATGTATTAAATCATTATTCTCGCTTCTAGGGTTTCTTCTGAATCTAATGATAACCTGTTTTCATATTTGGATATGTATTTCGTGTCTCCCTAGTTTGGTTCCTGGGATTCAGTTGATCCCTTGAATGATATATTTCCCAGTAACGAGAGTATCATGGACGTTATGTATCTCAAATAAACCCCTTGGGATGATGGTCATCATCATTCCTCATTTCTCCCAAGCATGGGTGAAATCTCTACTTGTTTGGAAATCCATATTTCATCTGAATTGACTGGCCCACTTCTGCATCCTATTCTGGTTCATGAAGTGTTGTTCGAAGGAAACCTGGGTAACATTTCTGCAACCATTCCGATTGTCATCTCTTTCAAACCAAGGATCATCGCGCATATACATTTTGTGGCTTCTTTTTCTCTTGATGAGATCTGAATTTACACTATTTTTTTCAAAAATAATTCCTCACCCACTCCCTTCGATCCCTTTCTTACCGTTTTTTTCATTTTCCCACGGGGGCATTATTTCAATGCTTCATAACCGTCACTCAGGTAGGGGGCATGGTAAATCCATTGTTGCTATGAAATATATTACAAAATTGGTTGAGGTGATGTCTACGTGCAATATCAACAGTAAAACTGTGGGCTTATTTATGTTAATCATGAGGTAAATCAGTCATTTGAATCCCATAGTGGAATCCATCTAAGAAGTATTATGCTTCATTAGTTTGCTTTTAGATTTTTTGGTGTGATTTTTTTCTTTGTAGACATGTATCCTCTGCTTACCTTGTGTTCCACTTGGTTACAAATGTCATTGAACCATTATGTCAATTTTTCTGATGGTGCTTTTCATAGCACACATAACTTATATTCCACAACATGGGCACTTTTTTCCCCTACTAGCGGGTTGGTTAATATACAAGGTATTTGTCTGGGTCAAACAACTAATAATATTTTCGAATATAGTGTAGTCATCAAACTATTATCAGGTGCAATTTCTCCTGGTATTAGAGATTTGGTTGTCAAGCTAGACTCACAACTCGTTGTGTTAAAATTAAATAGAAATTATTTAGTAAGAAACCTTCAGATTTTGTGCATGTATTTATGTGTTTGATTACTGGAAAGAAATTTTGGTTATATGAAATATCAACATGTTCCACAAAATTTTAATACATTAACAGATACATTGGAAAACTATGTATTAAATAGACATTTGCATCGTATGTAAAAAAACAAAACACATCATCATGATATAAGAACACTTTGTAATAGTATAAAATTGCATATGTGTGTGTGTGTGTATATCGAGTTTGTAAAATTTTGTTACATCAAAAATATCAAAAAATATGTTTTCTATGACACAATGGCTCTACAAGCCCACATTAGTGAAAAAAATAAACAAAAGGTAGCTATCCGCCCACGTGGTGCTCATGGTAGCAAGTGACTACTTGGATAACTCAAAACAGTAGCCGACGAAGTCTTCCCGAGACTCGTATGGTGTGCCTCTGAAGGTGCAGTGGTATGTCATAAAAGGTTGCGTATTCTGGAATGCCTCTGGTCAGGTCCTCCAAGTTATGCTCAATCTATGTGATCGAGTCTGCTCCTTCCTTATAAGGAGCATCCTCGATATGGAGCACTACACTCCTCGCAATCAGGGGCATGCCTGCTAGTTTCTCAGATCCAACATCTGCAAAATAATCATAATTTAAAATCTCAGAACACATAAAAAAAAACATTAAAAAGTAAAAAATTCCAAAAATAAGATTTTTACTTACATCACATCACTGTGTGCCTTGGAAATCCATGGTAGCATATGCGTAGTCATCTACTATGATCAAGTGATGACCTATCCAACTAAAAAATGTTGTAGGGAAATGCATCTGTTGGAAACCTCTCTGGTGAGGCATCAGGTCGCACCATCTGAGTAGCCTCAGGTCACTCAGGGCCAGATCATGTATCTCAATACATTGGTACTAAAAAAATGGCACTTACTCTGAGAAGAAAGTGACCAAAACGGACCCATACCTAATTTTTTTCAACCGTCCCATTTTTAACTTTGTAAGTTGGCTCTTCATGGTAGCGAACAGTCCCTCACACTAGTTGAACATGGTGGGAGAAAGATAATATATGGTGTACTGGAACTGAGACTTTGTTTACTCATGCAATTCTTGGGCCCCAGCTACATGAGCCATAGTGTGCAAAATCATCCTCAAAGGCAGATTGGTGATATTTTTGATATCCACCTTTCCACTTGAAGTATTTCTTGCACGAGGAAATTGTCTCCCAATGAGCATACTTATGCTCTCCACTCCAGTACGAGCTCAAGAGAGTTGGATTCTATCCCCTCTCCTAGATATCATGGCTATGAAATACATGTCCAATACATCCATTTTAAGCTCTTGGTCCCCAATGATGAAAATTTGATGGTCGACATCCCATAGTCCACTAAGATAGTCTAATAGCTCAAGTTGAGCTCCGAGTCCTAAGGTTTGAAATAACTTGAGAAAACCACAATTTCTCAAGGCATTGATGCAACGTGGATCTTGGAGAGCTTCATGATCTTCTATCTTGTGGCCTTGTTATTTCCATTCAATAACCATTTTCGTTGAAAAAACCTACAAAACATCCATAAATGATATTTTAGGAGTTTTGAAATGATAAAAATTGGAAATAAATCATTGAGAATGGAGAAATTTCATGTTTTAAATTATTCTCTACGATCAACACGTCAGTCATAATTAAACCCGCATTGACAATGTGATGGCCTAACAGGCTATGTGTGATTGATGAAAGTATGTAGGTCAAACCTGCGCTGATTGCCCATGACATAAAGTTTCGAATATCCTCTTAAACCATGAAATTTCCTAAATAATTGACTTGAAAATGGAATGAAAATGCTAAGAAGAGACATATCTCTTACCTGCAACTGATCAATTGTAAAATGGTGTACTGGATCGGCCACACTGCTTGTTTGAAGATCAGAGGAAAATGGGGTAAAATGTGCTCCTCCAATTTACCTAAAGTGAAATTGTAAAAATGTTTTATTTTTTGTGTATTTATAGAGTTTTGAAGATATTTTTGCCAATATCTTATTATTTTTCTCGATCTCAATGATGTGTGGTTCTCTTTGTGTAACAACAAGATCTTTTTATGGTGACAGCAGTCATTTTTTTACTGATGTAATGATTTTTATTTATCTATTTTTCAAACTCGTTAAAAATAAATGAAAAAGGAACCCCTTGGAGTCATCTTAAACTCTTTTCAGAATTTATAAAAATGACAATATCGCCGAGTACTTGTCATTTCAAAATCGTTAAATTAAATGGATTGATGTGGTCTTAGTATACGTTTACCCCTATTTTGAGCCGAGATTGACCATTTACAAAAAGGGAATAACTTGATTGAATATGGTCAAGAGTATCTCTCGTATATTGTTTTCTACCTTTTCGGATTCATTGGACGGTTTACGAAAAGGGACCTAATGGATTTTTATTTTCTGTTTATTTTTCAAACTCCTTAAACATGAAAAAGACATGGAGTTACTCTTTTGCCAGACTCGTAAAACTTAAACGATGAAAGACTTGTCCCACGATGAGATCGAGTTACTCCTTCCCAGGACTCGTTAAACTTACTAGGATGGATTAATTTGAAGAGTTAACTTATAAAATAAGCATATGAAATCCTCTTCACGCTTGTTATAAAAAATAAAGAGGCCTGGTACTCATTAGCAGTAACGGGGGGAAATTGAAATTGGAACTTCCTATGTGTTTTTTAGGAAACATCTGTGTCTTGACCATGATAGTCATCTGAATTTCACGTCATGGTTGGGATATCCATCATTCTTCACTCGCCTTCCTAGGTTTGGGAAATCCATTTTCCTCTTGTCTAATCACCATTTTTTCATCATGACCTCTGATCCCAATTTTTAGTCAAATACTGCCACACTTCAGAGTTGTGTCGTTGATATTTTCAAGAGAAGTCCTTTGTACAAGTGAAACATCCTCTCCTTATTTGACCTTCTCCACAATAGTTTTGAATCACTCCTATCATATTGAGATATCCTTTGTTTCGTTTTGATCATGTGGGAAGCATTATAGACCTCCTTAAATGAATCACTTCCTGTTTACTTCAGCTCATTATCCAGGAAGATGATTTAGAAACTCTTTTTCAGTACCTTGGAGCTTGCATGCCTCAATGTAAATTTCTTTGTGTTCGATGGCAGGTTCACATCATTGCCCTTTGATCGAATTATTCTGCAAGTGTTTGACTTCAACCCATTCATTAAAACTTATAGTTTGTGTTGTTGTAACTTGAGGGCCATCGTCATTATTGGTGGTTTCTCTCATGCTTGTTAAAGGTTTCCATCATTGACCGATAATTAGGTGGTTTCTACCATGTTCGTCATCAACACATCTATTCACATGATTCAATTTGTACATTGGGTAGATCAAGATAGAGACAAAGACCCTGGATCACATCTATTATTATCCAGGTTTCGTGGAGTTATTGAGTATTCATGATTGTAAACATGATCCTTTCTGTATGGATGGATTTGACAATACTGTGGATCCATTTCCATGAAGACAGATGGTTGCGACCATGATATGGGTTCATGTGTTATTTTATGCCTATTAAGAGATATGTTATTATGTATGTTTATATCATAGATGTCACATATTTATTTTGTTTTATTTGGTAGGTATCTTGGCGGTATTCTGAGTCCTTTCCTTATTTCGTAAAGCATTTCACCCATTACTCCATGTTCTGCCTTCATGCTTTAGGGGGAATCTGTAAAACAATAATTTGGCACCCTATTCACTTCCTATCGCTGATCCTGAAGTTACATGAGATGACAGTTGTATAGTATATCCACCATGGAAAATACATCATGACATCCTGTAAATATTAACATAAAGTTGCCTTGAATATTTTCAGAAGGAGCTCAACTCAAACCCTAAATTTCTGCATTGGCGCTCTTTTCTAGTTGTCTTCCCGTGCTGATGGCAGGTTACATATTTTTTTGTAGCATTTTCCATGCTTTTCTAGTGGGAAAAACTACGTTAATCCCTTTCTGGCAGTGTTTCCTCAAATGGAGGAGAAGCTTCGTGCACTAGAGGCTTCCCGGGAATGACTAGCTCGATATGGTTAAGTGGAGATATGGTTGAGATCTCTCATTTGGAGCTCTTGATATTATCAATAGGGAATTTTCCCTTGAGAAGTGGGCCTTCCTCCTTTTATGGATCCCTAAATCCTTCTCCATGCCTATAAATTAATCCCCATCCTTCCACTACTAGTTAGACATGGTTGGTCTTGCCTGATCATAATCATTTGCATCCCTATACTATGATAATGCCCAAATGTCCACTTTGGAGAAGAATTGTTTGAAGAGCCTCGGCTTGGACTTGGAAATCACCAAAGGGAGGTCTCGAAGATCAAGGAAATTGTTGTATGTTTCCTCTTTTCTACATTAATAATACATATGATGTTTTACTTTGCATATTTGTCTAGATATCTATGCAAGTAGCTTAATGCTCCTTGATCTGTTAAGTAGTTTGTATTTGATGTATGTTGTGTGTCCTATCATGTTTCTTGTTGTTGCCTTTTGATCTCCTACTGGAATTCGAACACCATAAACAGCGAGGATCGAGGCTGGAGGATTGTGGATTTCAGGCCTTCAACAAAGGATTGGATGATAGCATCAAGAAGAGGTAGGTTCTCCTTCGTCTTCTTCCTTTTTGAATACAACCCAGGAAAGGGTTAATTAGATAGTCTCGTTTGTTGCTAGACACACTCTAGGGCTAGAGAGATCACCTATGTCCCCATAGGGGATAGTATTCACAACAAAATTGGCAACTCCACTGGGGAGCTATAACCTCTTTGTCTCTCCTTTTCCGATTTTTTTTTTTTTTTATCAGTTTCACCAATCGTTAAGATCAGAGTCTGCTTAAGTCTCTATAAGTCTACATAGTGCTTGATTTTTTCCTTAGAGTGTCAAGTCTAGTTTTATTATTGAAATTCATTTTATTTTTTCTTTTATTTCTCGTCCAATGCATTTTTCCTTTCACATCCACGTTGATCCCAAAGATTAGAAATAATTAGGTTTCCCTTTCATTTTCCAGTGTGTCTTGGCCTCTAAGGTGTCTTTCTAGTCTGATATGATTAGGTACCACTATGTCTAGCTTGATTGCATTTATTGAGTGATGAATTTGTCTCTTTGACCCTATTTGTGTTTGAGTGAAGTCGGACGATCCTTTAAGGTTTCTAGGCTAGTTATCCTTCACTTGTCACTAGTGTGTGTCTGAGAGCTCTATTACAATCATTTGAAACACTATTTTATATTACTTTTGGCTTGCATTTGAAAAGATTTTTTCATTTGGACTGGACCATTATTTCACTTTGAATCACCTTTGATTGATTTTCAAGCATAGATCATGATTTTTTGATTTCCAAGCTTGACGGTGTATGTTTTTTTTTCCTTCATTTTGAAAAGAAAAAGTGATAGTCATTATCATTCAATTATTTTTTTAAACATTATAAACACTTAACAAATCTCTAAATCATTAGTAATCATTCATAAATAGATAAAATAAATTTACGCAATCATGCATCAATAACATATAATGTGATCTTAATAGAATATAAACATAAACCAATATAGACGCATAACAGAGAGAGCTTCGTCAAAACTGTCCTTCTATTGTCTTTCAGATTTGTCAATACATCAATTGTCTTTCAAAAAACCTTGTAAAACTATTATAATCCCTTCCATGAACACAACCAGGACTAGGTATCCACACACATAGCCAGTAGGAGCCTTGTAACCCAACCCAAAACCCTTACAGACGCATAAACTATCAGAAGACCAATATCATGAAATTAGTTAGAACTACTTAACTTAGACATACTTCTATCTATTTAAAATACATCTAGCACGTAGATACTATGGTCTGAAACCATGATTTGAGGCCCACAATTTACATTTAAGCTTAATTACATCAAAAATTGAGGAAAAAATCCCCTTGACTTCATTTTCACAACGCGCACATACAAAAATACAAACAATGTCTTTGGAACTTGTGCCTCAGGGGACCCCATTCCAATAGGCCCCCAACACAAACATGTGATTCGTCTCGAGTCACTGAGGTTTTGTTTCCTTAGTATTAGCCTAAAGAATCTTGACAGAAGTCCAGAGAGGGAGCACTAACTCACAGCTCTTTCTTGCTGCACTCTGCGCTTGCTGAACCATCTTATCTGTAGTAGGTCCCTCAGCTGCCATCTCTACGCTCTGCTCAGTCTATTGGATGATATTCAGAGTGTTTTCCAGCATCTAGGATAATTGTAGTGCTTCCTCCACCCATGGTTGCATGCGATCCTTCAAGACTTGTTCTTTCCAGCACAAGTATATAATTTCGGTTTGAATTTTGCGGCATTCCTGCAGATGAGCAAGTCACTGGGTAAGGACTAATGTGGGTGCAATTGTTCGGATCTCCTCAAATTGTTGCTCCTTTTCATTAAGTGTGTTGTACAAATATTGCACGATTGGATCATTCTAGATAGAGGCCCAAATGTCCATGGCCTTGTTCAATGACTTGTTACACTGGGTGACTACGGCAACAATGTTGTCCTGTGCCTGTTTTAATTCTACTGCTCTCTTCGTGTGAACCTCTGGCGGTGTCTCTGGCTGTAACTTGGTTTAGAGGTCCATGATTTTCTACTCATATTTTGTTTGAATGGTATGAACTTCTGTGTGCGCAAATTTTACAACAATAACCAATCCATCCAAATTCTCTATGGGCGCGGTTGTGGCCGAGATAGCTAGAATATCTCGGCACACTTGATTAATCTTGGATTTGCTGGGCCTCTACTTCTTTGCATGCTTCTTCAGCTTTTCGTTGTTGTTGATGTGCTTGTGCAACTTGCTTATGTGCATATTTGGTCTGTGTTTGCATGGTTTCTTCTCAGTACTGAAGTTCATCGGCAATAATTGAGTGCAAAAAATGTAGTTTACCTGAAGGTAACACGAAAATGTTAACATGAATATCACCTGTACCAGTAATTTGAGTACATTTATTTGCGTCCATTTGGATTGCTGGTAGTGGGATGTGAACAAATTTCCCCTCCTCGAATGCTGGCAAGGCTTCATCTAATGGTTGTGTGTTGGTCACAACTGCACTAGTCCGACTCGCCTGAATCACTCTCTCTTGTATCTAGCTTGCCTGAACTTTTCATTCATGCAACCTGACTTGGAAAATATCCAGAGCGAATTTATATTGGACCTCCATGTCCATCCATTCGTATTTTTTTGCAGAGGTAACTATGTTTGTGATCTCAGTGAGATCATCCTCTATTAGTGTGAGGACATCCTATCTTATTTTCTTGGATCCCTTCTGTTTCTTGCATGAACCACCCATGGCTTGAGCGCCATACTTAGTGCCTTTAGATATTTCTACCTCTCATGTATCCTTAGTAGGAGAGCCATTTTTCTCAAGCACTGTCATGGTTTCAATGGTTTCTCCGGTCGTAGTGGGCATTAGTTCCTTCACTACAGGTTTCTATGTAACTGTTGTTGTCATTATTTCTGGAGGCTTTTCAATAGCTGTCTCCTTGGATTTTCTTGCTGGAGTGCATCACTGTGTAGGTGGGGTCAACCAAGCTAGTGGCTAGTCTACAGTGACTCTCAGTAGATCGTCCTCAGTGACCAAATAAGGTAGATCATACCACACGCCTTCTACAACGCCCTTTGCACAGATATGAATATTATGAAACGTATCCTTAAAGTTGGCTATCATCTTGTATTGATCGTACAGGGTGGATGACAACTGAGGCTTGGATTTCACTGCTTTTTTTAAGGTCACCTTGTAAAATACCCAAAATATCTTATTCTCTTTCACATGCACTGGGTCAGATGAATTCCACAAGGTGGCATAACACGCGACTTCACACATCTTCTATTCGAGCTCAGGGAACTGGGTGTCCTCAGGGGTTCTTTAGCCAATAAGCGCAATTAGCAGAAAGAGCCAAGTGTATTGGAAGGGCTTCCCTCCTCCTGTTCCTCGTGCACATTCTAAAGAATTTATTTACATAAGTACCTACACTAGTTGTATATAACTCCCTTATCGCATCTTCTAGGCTATGCAATCACATGCACAGGCACCTCCTTGGGCCTGAACTTGCGCATCATCTTGCAGGCCAAGATGAGTGTGCCAAAACAAATAACAGGTCCATTGATCTCTTCTACTACGAACCCCCGGGATTTGCGAGTGACAGCATATTTTCTCTAGATCTGATTCGCCGCCGCTTTCTCCTACGCTTTGCCTCCAAAGTCTGCCATAGGATCAACCCCCTTATTAGGAAATCCTATTATTTTGTGAATAAAGTATGCATCTATCGATAGGATGTGCTCTCCCATCTAGAGTGCACCATCATGGACTAGCACTAGAAGCTTCCTGACGCAGATATTTTTGGGTGCAGGAATTGCACTTAAGCAAACTCCTCAACACTTAATTGTCAACCCGAGGGATTCGTAAACTTAGAGACGAAGCACATGTAATGCTAGAGATGGTATGAATTTTCCTGATAGAAATTCCTACTTTCTTAAAGAAAATACTGTAGAATCGAAAGATTAAAAGATAACTGAATCACCAAAGTAATCTAGTGTTGGAACAAGAAAGAATGCATTTGCAAAGGAATCAAAATAAAAAGGCAATCACTCCAACTAATCAATTTTTAATTATTGAGTATGTGTTATGTTTTTCTTTAGCAGAGAAACTTTAGCAGTCTCATTAGATGGGCCCTTCAAACCTGCTTATGTAGATATTTCCTTCTTGCATTAATATGTCCTACACTATCGCAGTCTGCTTGCACTAGTGCAGGAACATAGATTTATGCAGAGGGTTTAAATGGTGTCTTTACTAAAAGTGTTTTACTTCATGCAAGAGCTCGAACTGTTCAAGGTTTAGAGCATTCAGATCTTATGGCAAGAAACTGGTTCTTGTACCTGATCAGAGCTTCTTTCACTTAATATTTAATCCTTAAAATGAGTGTTCAATTATTGCAAGTGCTAGCTTTTTATCAAATAAAATCGCACACATAAAATTTAATGTATCTGATTTTAAAAAAATGTAGAAGTAAAGAAACAACCATTTATCCTGTCATAATAATTTAAAGAAATAAAGAAAGTTGCGGAAAGTAAATTAAGAAATCTTGCTGAAGAAAACTTGCTGCATCACACCAACATGCACTTGTGCAAGTTCATCTCTCCTGCTTGTACCAGGTGGGAAATCCAATCAAGAACAGAGTGTTTGCTGGACTCTTTGATTATTTATACTAATTTCAAGAAAATCTATCACAAGAACTACAATAAAAATATCAAATTGCAAGGATGGTGTGTGCTTGCACTGATCTGCTTACATTGCCTAAACTGTGCTACTTTGCTTGCACTTCTCTACTTGCACTAATGTATATTACAGCGCGATTGCACTGGTGCAAGCATAAAATCTACAAGAATTATAGACAAAAGAGTATGGTACATACATGTTACCTTGTCCCAAATGAATTCATTGTTTTGTTTCTACCCAAAGTCTTATAATGAAAATAAAATTTTGTTGAAAAGGTGCAATCTCAAAATAACTACCACAAGTTCATGCACCTACTATAGAAATCTTGTACCTTGATTATGCAGTGCATATTTAGAGGCAACCACCACCAATACACATTGTTTCCAACCAGCATCTTGTGAGCAGTCATCATTGAGTAATTCATCACTATGAAAGTCAAAATGAGTTATGATACCAATTAGCAACCTCTTTATTGAACACTCTAAATTCTTTTGTCATTCGTATTCACTAAATTTCCTCTTAATATAGAACAAATAATAACCTTTACTAAGGGTACCACATCCTTAAATATTCTTTATTTTTTAAAGATATAACTCAAAGCATCATGTTCAAATTGTCTTTAAAACCATTGTCCAAGAAAAAAATATAAGTTCAGGGGAAGAGAAATATAGCCAAGAAAATCATAGTATGCAATTAACTTTAATACCACAGACATAGCCCTGCTACCCGCAAGTGTCCATAACATCGGCAGGGGTGTCTTTTGACCCATCGAAATGTCTGTGTCCCACTTACTAGACATGGATTCAGAGTTATCTTATTTTAATTTTAGATGAAGGCCAATGTTCTGGCTTGGTAACCAACTAATGGCAGTACCACTCATTAGAAGTAACATGGATGAACATGTCAGCTCATGATGAGACCTCCTGTCTTCCAACTTTTTGGTTGAAAGCCATTACTCTGGCTCGGTGACTGTTAGTCACCTATAAAATTTGTTATATCAAATGGTGGCTAAATCATTTTTAAAGCCTTCAAGAAACAAGTTTTATTGTAAAAAATTGTTATCTTTTGAAGCCTTATGAAGACATCATGCCCTCTGTTTAACCTTCACAGCTGTTTCCCTTTCAAAATGATGAAAACTTGCTATTTTCATAAAGAAAGACTGTTGTAAAAATCCCATTTTTCCCCTCCTATTCACTTCAAATTAACCTTCATTTTTACCCCTTTATTCCCCATGGTTTTCCTCTATTTTCCCTTATTTCCCTTCTTCCTTTCATAAAACCCCTTTTACAAGGTTTAAAACTCATTTTTTAACTTTGCCGAAACCCCCAAATCCATCAAAAAACCTTGAAAAATTCGTGAAAAATAAGTTTTTTAATTACAGGCTTAAGCCCCTTTGGGCTAAGTCCTAAACCACTTTCCCACATATGCTCTGGCGGTAGAACCAAGTGCTAAACCATTTTGGCGCTTATCGCATCGTGTTAGTGTCAGTATAGTCATACTACCATCAGTGATCAAAATTGCTCTTTTGCATTTGTATATTAGGAGTCCCATACCAATAAATTTCACCATTTCGCTAGGTCATGGATTCATTGATGGTAGTAATTTTTCATCAGTTTTTCCTCATGTGAAACTTGTTTATTATCATTTCTATGGTCTTTATTCATGAGTCACTTTCACTCTCAAATCATGTCATTAGGTCATAGGATGGGTCTCATTAGGTTCTAGGATCTCGCCATGGTCAAACTAATGAGTCAAGTGTCAATAAATATCAGCAAGGTCATGAGGAAGTCAATAAAATCAAAGTCACAACACCTGGGAGATCAAAGAAATATTTTATTTAGTTTGATGTAATTTTCACCTCAAAAAAATGTTTTGAGGTGAAAACATGATATTTTGCCATTATTTTCATTCATAATGTAATCTCATATATAATAAGTCACAATTCAGAAGTTTCCATCTCCACAGAGTCATCACCCTGCCTTCAGAGAATTTTTCCGCAGCAATTTCAGTGTCAAATCACGTTCCAAGTGGACTCAACAGAAAGAGCCCAGAAAGAGCTCTCAAACGGTATACTACACTCTCAAAACTGACTCCTGGATTGAAATTTATGCCTAAGTGAAGTAAAAGTCCTCTATATCCTAACCCTTCCCCTTTTTCCCATTTTTCCCTTAAACTTTATGTTTAAAGTTTAATATTTTCTTTATAAAATCCTTTTTTTCCCCTTCCGATTTACAAAATCGCATTATAAAATCATTTAAATGAATATGTGATTTGTTTATTAACCACTTCCCCACCATAATTCGAAAATTTATAATAAAACTCAAAGTTTTATATTATAAAACCCCACCGATCCTTTCCCTTTCCAATCGCATCACAATATTTCATAGGTGCGTTCCGATTGCCCCATTCCAAAAGCTCCGATGTGATTAGGTTAAGTCACCCCCGATTGGCCCCGCCCGATGATATGTTGGCCGTCAATCTACACATTTGATTGGACGGCCCATACTCAATTGGCGCTTTTCATCGCTCTCCTCCGATTGACTCCTCCCGATGGCCAACTCCCGATTAATCCTGCACCATCGATTTGCTCATCCGATCGAACGGCCCACATTTGATCGACGCTCCCAAAATACCTCCTCCCGATGGACACCCTGACCGTCGATCTTGTCATTCAATCCGATGGCTCATATTCCATATCTGTGTTCCCATCGACGATTTCCTTTGGCGCTATATGTTTCATCTCCACTCTCCCTCGATGTTGATTGACCCGGTCCCACCATAAAAGTCCTCCGCCCTTTTAATAAAAAAATCATTCGTCCCTTTGTATAAAATGAAAAACCATTTTTATTTATTTATAAAGGATTTCCTCGCTCTATTGTTGATTATCCCATCAGGCCTTGCTAATCGCATCAGAAATTTTTTCCTTCGTTCAATTATGCCTACCCCCATTCCTCCGATCCCGATTGCAATTGCGATGCGGACCCCATCCCTTCTCCCTTCCTTCCTATTCACTCAAAATTAATTTTTCTCTTCACAAAGACATAAAATTCATTTTATTTTATTTCAAAGAATTTTATTAAAAAGTTAGCAAATAATTGAAAGCGACAGTCAAAGGCTGAAAGCTAAATAAAACAGAGATTGCTACAGCAGCAGCAAAGTATGGAATCTGTTTTTCGGATTGCCTATTTTCTTTCATCCATGTATAAAAACGAATCTCCAAGAAGTCAAATGTAATGTTGTCCCTTATTTTAGGGGGAAAATTGTTTTTTTTATCTTCCATATTCAGATTTCAATTCTTGAGGTGTCAGAATAGCTCCCTTTTTCTGTGGATCTATGTTCCCACATTTCAACCTATTTATTGTAATTGTAAATCATTTGTAAAACTGTCTGTAACTCAGTATTAGGGGAATAGTGTGGAAAGAAACACTCTGCACTCCATTGTACAGTTTGACAGGGAATTAATAAAGTGATGCAGCTCTGATTTGTGGGATCCATGTGGTATGAGATTTAGCATTTGTTTCTCTCCTTTGTTTCATATGTAAATTGTTATGTTTCACCTCTCATTCATAAACATCTCTTTTTGAATGCTTTCAAGATAGAAAGGTAGAATCCATTTTTTATCCTCTGCCTTGGGAAATCATTCATACTGTGTGTTTTTCTTATGTTTGCAAAGGATCCATTTATTGTGCCCTTTTCAGCTCCTCACCAGTCTTTCCATCCCATCCTTATTTAACCTTAATTGCTAAAATTTCCTGCCTATCTTGTCCCATGAAATACCTGTATTCTGATTTAATTCCCCAGTTTCATACTGTCCCAATTTTGTCCCACACATCCCTGAAAATCCATTTCATTTATTTAAATTCTTTCCTATCATTATACCTAGCCTAATATCATATCATTATTGCACTTTATTGAAAATCCTTTCACGGAGAGAGCCCTCTCCTAACCTTGTACGGCTAGCTACAAGGCTAAGCATGGTTTAGTTGTTACCCTGTTTTTCCCTTTTTCAGCCTAGGGTCCAGATCAGGTGCTAACACCTCTGGCGACCATGCTGAGGATTTTCGATCTAACTGTCTGTGAACTTATATTCTTGACACTAAATGTGTTTATCCTGTTTTGAAGAAATATTGAATAGAGGCATGTAGAAGAGAAAATCATAGTTAGGCTCTCTGTGAAGAAGAGTATTCGGAACTTTGTCTTAAGTTTAAACCTTGGTTATATTAACTGCGACATTATTTGGAAAATCTCTCTTATTAAAGTAAAAATCTTTATGCTTTATCCGGCGGACTAATATCAGTGGGACCCAGCCTAAATTAACGCAAGGAGTTAAAGCACTAAACCACTGTCAAAGCGAGGTATATTTACCACCGGCGGGTTTCAAAAACCGAAACTGCCTATATCGCGCCACTTTTGCCCCGGAGCAAAACCACTTCAAAAAAATGCGATCCAATGAGATTAAGGCACGTCATCTTCCCAATACCGCCTATATCGTGCAAATTTTTTGGGTTAAACTTCAGCCTTTGAAAAAATGCGATATTCATGAGCATCGTCCGATCTGGAGAGCCTTGGATCTGACAGTAATTGTGCGCTGAGGTGCACAAGCGATAATCGAGGTATGATCTGGCGTATTTTGCATTATTTAATGTTCATTTGATTTATAAAAAGATGAATAGTGGATGCGTGGGCCCCCGTTGAATAAAATATATGTCGCGCTGGTAGCATAAATGGGTTCTATGTTATAAGTTC